>PVKS010015771.1:0-45283 GCA_004027875.1 Aplodontia rufa
CTTTTTTTTAGAAATATAAAGGGAAAGGGAAGGGAGGGATAAGGGAGGGTAATTGGGGGGGGGCACTCCTGGAGATAATTGCAATATCCAGAATATTTACACATTTTATACACATTTTATATTATTTTGTTAAAATCTTGTAAGGTTGTTCAAAAAAATAACAATAAATAAAAAATAAAAAAATAAAAAAAAGAATTCTGTCCGCCCCGCCAGGAGTACAGCAGTTCGGCTGTTTGCTTGGTGCTAGCAGAGTGACTGTTAGAGCGAGGAGAGATAAAGGGACTTTGTCCATTCTGCCAGGAACAGTGGCCGGCTCCCTTATATTCCATGTGCTCACTGCTGTGATCCCGTCCCTAACTAATACAATCATCCACCGAGCTCACACTCTTCAGGGGGCGAGAGCTGTGCTGGGAGATGGCCCGCTGGGGCGCCCAGTGACTGCTCAGCGGGATAGCCCAGTTGCCTTTGGGAGTCCCAGGACACAATTCCGACCGGCTGCAGGGGTGGGGCTGCAAGCAGCAACAGCTGCAGCAGCGGTTCTGAGCAGAGTCACAGATACCATCGCTGATCCAATCCCATCCCTAACTAAACAGACATCCACCAAGCCCACACTCTGCAGGGGGTGAGAGCTGTGTGTGGGGGGGGACCGCCCACTGGGGGCCACAGACTGAGAGACATTCATATTGACATGCAAAAGGACAGTGATCATCTCCTACCAGAGGTCCCAAGATGCCCTTATTGTCTATAGATCCAAGTTTTCATTAAGAATTTTTTACTTTTTATTTTTATTTTATTTTACTTTATTTTTTAAATTTTTTTATTATATAGATTTTTTTTTTCTTTTTCCCTTTCTTGCTCTACGGTTAATACTGAAGTTGGTGTTGGTGGATGTAAATATTTATCCGTGTGTATGTATTGGTGATTGGCTACTACTTTCTCTAAGTCTTCTTAAACCCTACTGCTATCCCTATAACATTGGGTTCCAACCAGGAAAACATTTCATGATAGCAAGATAGACTCAGCCTCTGGAGAGTGAAGATAAACCACGCCCCATACTAACCTCTTCCTCCCCTGTACTCTGGTAATCCCTAAATATAAGCATTTTTCTCTCACCCTCACCCAAAGTCTTTACCCTTCCCACATCCCATTTCTATGTTCTCTATGTTTTCCTTAGTCCTAATAGTCCCCCTAATCCCTTGTTCCTCTTTACTCTAAGGCAAGAATGATTTTTTGCCTCCCCAATTCACCTCCTTGACTTCCTAGTCATTCCTTTTCCCCACTTTGAGAGACCTTACTATCTGAAGAAATAGACACGCTTCAAAATGGGCACTGGCTCGCTATCATAATACACTGTGAGATCTCTTTCAAAGAAACCCATATCACAATGAAGCAAAGCCATAAGAAGCTCCAATGACTCCACCAAGAGCAACTTTCTTGAAATACAAGACAGGATCTCGGACTCAGAAAATGAGGAAAAGGGGAAATAACTCACTTCCTCAACCCCACAGCTCTCCACCAAAGGATTCCATAGCTGGAACCCTAGATGAAAACCAAAGGCATTGTGTCAGCATTATGATTAGTAATGCAATCAAAGAGTTGAGAAATGAAATAAGGAAAGAGATCAGAGAGCAATTTCAAGAGATGAGAGAAAACTTCTACAGGGAAATAAGGGAACAGTTCCATGAGATGAAAGATCAGCTATACAAAGATACAGACATCCTGAAAAGAGATGTAGCAGAGCTATCAGGATTGAAAACACGGTTAACCAAATCAAATTTTCCCTGGAAGAAACCAACACTAGAGCTTACTCTACTGAAAAATAGAACATCAGCTCTCTAAGAACGAGTATTGGACAACGAGGATAGGCTAAACAATGTAGAATTCAAAGAAGATAAGCAGGATAAACAGCATATATTACATAATCAGAACTTCCAAGTAATATTTGATGAGATGAGGCACGATAATCTGAGAATCATTGGCCTGGAGGAAAATTCCGAACAGCAAACAAGAGCCTTCAAGAACCTTTTAAGCAAAATCATAAGTGAGAACTTCCCTCATTTTACTATCAATCCAGACTATCACATCCAAGATGTTTATAGAACTCCAAATAGACCTAATCAATTGAGAAACTCGCCAAGACATAGCATATACAAAATTAATAACAGAGAAATTAAGGAGAGAATTCTAATAGCTGCTACAGGAAAGCCCCAAATCACATTCAGAGGCAAACCAATTTGGATCACTATGGATTCTTCAAAGCAAACAATTAAGGCCAGAAGAGATTGGAACAATATCTTTCAAGTGTTAAAAAATAATAACTTTCAACCAAAGATAATGTATCCAGCAAAACTCAGCTTCAAATGGAAAGGGGAAATTAAATACTTCAATGATAAACTCAAGCTACCAAGATACATGAACACAAATCCTGCTGTACAGAACATTCTCAAAGATGTTCTCCATTCAGAAGAAAATGCCAATGACAGGCTAAATCCTTAAACAAGGGCGAGTCAATAATCATACTATACAAAAACTGACTTTCAAGATGACTCAAAACTCTGTACTCGATACAAAGTCAGAGAATCAGCCTCCCATAGCTATACTAATCTTGAATGTGAATGCTCTCAATGCCCCAATTAAAAGACACAGACTAACCCACTGGATCAAAAAACAAAATCCAACAATATGTTGCTTGCAAGAGACACATTTGACACTCAAAACTAGACACAGGCTGAAAATGAAAGGATGGCAAAATGTCTACCAGGCCTGCAGTCCAAAAAAGCAAGCTGAAGTGGCAATTCTAATTTCTGATCAAATTAATTTCCAACTAAAACTAGTCAGAAAGGACAAAGAGGGTCACTTTTTCATACTAAAAAGGACAGTTCATCAAGAAGATATAATGATAAATAACATTTATGCCCCCAATAACACTCCCCCCAAAAAATATGGAAAAAATACTTAATGACATTAATCCCCTCATTGATCTCAACATAATAATCCTGGGGGGCTTCAACACACAACAGTCAACCCTAGACAGATCATCAAAACAAAAAATCAATGAAGACATCTCCAATCTAAACAACTGTATTAATCGATCAGGCTTAACAGACATTTACAGAATAGTCCATCCTAAAACAACTGAATTTACCTTCTTCTCAGCAGTGCATGGATCCTTCTCTAAAATAGACCACATCCTAGTTCACCGGGATAATCTTAACAAATATAAAAAAGCAGATATAATCCCATGTATTCTGTCAGATCATAATGCTATGATCTTAGCAATCAACAACAAGAGGTTTCTCAGAAACTATTCAAATACTTGGAAACTGAATAAGTACCCCTTAAATGAAGGATGGGTATAAGACGAAATGAGAGCAGAAATTAAGAAGTTCTTGGAATTGAATGAGAGTGACAAAAAAAAAAATACCAAAAACTCTGGGACAGTATAAAGGCATTCTTGAGAGGTAAATTTATAACACTGAGTGCATACATCAAAAATCTAGAAAAAGACCAAATAAATAGCCTTATGCTTCAACTCAAACAATTACAAAAGGAGGAACAGTCCAACCCCAAAGCTAACAGAAGACAGGAAATTACCAAAATCAGAGCTGAAATCAACAAAATTGAGAACAAAAAAGCTATTCAATCTATTAACAAATCTAAGAGCTGGTTCTTTGAAAGAGTTAACAAAATTGATAGACCCCTTGCCAATCTCACCAAAAGGAAGAATGAAATGAAGCAAATCAACAAAATCAGAGATGAAAATGGGGATATCACCACAGAATCATCCAAGATACAGAAGATTTATCAGAACTTATTTTGAAAACTTATACTCTGCCAAATTTGATAACCTCCAGGACATGGACAGGTTCTTGGACACACACAACATCCCCTCTTTAACACAGGAGGACACTGAAAACTTCAACCAACCTATCACAGAAAGCGAAATTGAAGCGGCAATCAAAGCTCTCCCAAAAAACAAAAGACCATGTCCGGATGGATATATGGCAGAATTCTACCAAGCCTTCAAAGAAGAACTAACACTGATCCTCTACATGCTCTTCCAGTAAATTGATAGAGTGGAAACACTCCCAAACACTTTTTATGAGGCAAATATTACACTGATCCCAAAGCCCAACAAAGACATGTCAAGGAAAGAAAACTACAGACCAATTTCCCTGATGAACATTGATGCAAAAATCCTGAATAAAATTTTAGCTAATGGGATACAAAAGCACATTAAAAAGATAATACACTATGATCAAGTAGGCTTCATTCCAGGAAAACAAGGCTGGTTCAACCTACACAAATCAATAAATGTAATTCACCACATAAACAGAATTAAATACAAAAATCATATAATCATCTCTATTGATGCAGAGTAGGCATTTGATAAAATTCAACACCACTTTATGCTCAAAACTCTGGAAAAGATAGGGATCAAGGGAAGATACTTTAACTATGTCAGATCCATTTATGACAGAACCATAGCCAAAATTATCCTCAATGGAGAAAAACTGAAAGCATTTCCACTGATTTCATGTACTAGACAAGGCTGTCTGCTCTCCCCCACTCTTGTTCAATATAGTCCTTGTAACACTTGCCAGAGCTATCAGGCAAGACAAGGAAATAAAAGTTATTCGTATAAGAAAAGAGGAAGTTAAGTTATCTCTTTTCACTGATGACATGATTCTATACCTAGAAGACCCATTAACATCGGCAGAAAACTCCTAGAGCTTATAGGTGTTTAGAGCAACGTAGCTGGCTACAAGATCAACTCCAATAAATCACAAGCATTTCTTTACTGCAGCAACAAATCCACAGAAGAAGAAATCAGAAAATCTCTCCCATTCACCATCCCTTCCAAAAAAATGAAATACTTGGGCATTAACCTTACAAAGGATGTTAAGGACCTCTACAAAGAAAACTGTCAAAAACTAAAAAAAGAAATTACAGAAGACCTGAGTAGATAGAAAAACATTCCATGCTCATGGTTAGGCAGAATCAATATAATAAAGATGGCCATTCTAACCAAAGCCCTATACAGATTCAATGCAATCCCCATCAAGATACCAATGGCATTCTTCACAGATACAGAAAAAGCAATTCTCAAGTTCATATGGAATAACAGGAGACCCAGACTAGCTAAAACATTACTCTACAGGAAGGAAGAAGTAAGTAGGGGATATCTCAATCCCTGACCTGAAATTATACTTATAGAGCCATAGTAGCAAAAACAGCATGGTATTGGTATCAAAACAGAACCAAAGACCAGTGGAACCGAATAGAAGATCCTGAGACAAACCCCCATATCCTTAACTATTTGAATTTTGATAAAGGGGGCAAAAGCATAGTGTGGAAGAAAGATAAACTGTTCAACAAATGGTGTTGGACAAACTGGACAGCCATATGTAGACAACTGAAACTGGATCCTTATCTTTTGCCCTGCACAAAAATTAAATCAAAATGGATCAAAGACCTGGATATTAAGCCAACAACTTTAAACTTATTAGAAAAACAAGTAGGGTCAACACTACAGCATATAGGAGTTGGCAGCTACTTCCTTAACAAAACTCCCATGGCTCAAGCTGTAAAATCAAGAATAAATGAATGGGATGCAATTAAACTAAAAAGTTTTTGTACAGCTAAAGATCTAGTCAAGAGCATCAAGAGAGAACCTACAGAATGGGAGAAAACCTTTGCCTGCTACACCTCGGACAGAGGGCTAATATCCAGAATATACAATGAACTAAAGAAACTAAACTCCAGACTCACAAATAATCCAATCAATAAATGGGCTAAAGAACTTAAAAGAAACTTCTCTCCAGTGGAAGTCCAGAAAGCCCATAAATATGTGAGAAAATGCTCTATATCATTAATTACAAGGGGGAGGGTTATGAAGAACTCCTAGAAGACTGGAGAGTGGGAATATGGGGGAACCATCTCAGAAACAGATGTCATTCCTCCACAAGATATCCATTTAATGCAAGAGTTTTTGTGAGGGAAACAGCAACAGGGGAAACCCAAGCTGGGCATCCATGATTTGGCATTACCCCTGGATAACTAAATATCTATACATTGGTTATTGATGGTTTGATAATGTTTCCCTTCAATTGTATCTCTATATATATCTAATTAAAAAAAAGATTAACAGGAAGGTAGCCTATACCACATGGATACACTAAACAAATGAATAAGTCACATCCCAGGCAGACAGAGTAGGAGGACACAAGATTTCATCATGTGTACAGTTTGAAATTTATGAATTGCTGATTTCTGTAATTTTTCATTTAATATTTTTGGGTCACATTTGACCACAAGTGACTGAAACTTGATTGTATAACTGTGAATAAGGAATGACTGCTGTATTTATGCAAAACTTTGGACAAATCAGTCTTCTCATACACATGTGTACATACTTGATTACACATAGAAGTTTTTCAATTTTTAAATTTTTCTCAGTTTGATAAACAATAAATGCTGGAGAGGATGTGGAGTGAAAGGAACACTTAAGTTATGGGCATGTATGAATACATCACAATGAATCCCAGTACTATGTGTAACTTTAATGTGCTAATAGAAACAATAAAAATTTTTAAAAGAACTTTTTAAGTTCTCTTTTTGTTAACATTTCATAGGCATTGACTGCTGATAAATGAATTATTTCTATCCATTCCAGCATAGGAATTCTAGCTAAATTATACTAATTATTAACATGATAATTTGCACTTACATGGTAGTCTGCATTATTTATATTTAATCTAAATATTACCTTCCCATGGAAAATCATGTATTTTTCCATTATGAGAAGTTATACAGTAAGTTTGCCTTTCAAACTTTTGTTGACCCACTATATGAAGAACTTTTTCCCTGAATAAAAAATTTTTCCATGTTCATCGTGAAGATAGAGAAGTTTGCACAAGCTGAGGCAGAAGCACCACCTCATTCCCTATCACCTGCACAAACATCTCCTCCTGGGTCCCAAGACCTTTCCTCTCCATTTCTCCCCTCAGCAGAGTGAACTATCAATGAGGATGTTTTCTGGGTTCATTGACGCAGATGGAGCAAAGCTGAGGAATTACACTGTTGCTGCTGCACTGTTCAGGGGCCCAAGCAACTAGGCATGTCTATACATTGCCAAATAAATTTAATAAAGAAGTCTTCTGAGTCAGCAGTTGGCTTGGCCAGCCCTGGGATGAGTGAGCCTCACATGGTGTAGAGCCTTCATTTCCCAGGATAAGTCAGCTCTTAGGTATAGCAGTGGTTTATCCCTCTGGGCATGAGCCAAGCTCTTTTTTCTATTTTCTCCCTCCATTGCCGGATCCTTTGCTTGACTCACTGAGTCTGATTCTACCTTCCAAGAAACATGAAAAGGCCAGCAGAATACCTTAAGCTGGCCAGACTTACTGCTTGTACCTTCCCACCTCATTCAGCTCACCCTTGCATTTCCTCCTCTCTGCAGTCTTGGAGCATCTTTTTTCCTATAGGTATTATTCTGCAATTGTTCTCATTTTCAATGAGCATTTAATGTAACATCAAATTAACCATTTTAATGTGTAAAATTCAGTAACATTTAGTGCATTCACAGTGTTTTTCAACCACCAACTTACCGAGTTCCAAGATATTTTCATCACTTCAAATGAAACCCCATACGCATCACACAGTCATTCCCTCTCCCCACTCCCTCCAGCTCCTGGCAACCACCTAGCTGCTTTCTGTCCCTTTGGATTTACCTATGCAGGACATTTCATATAACGGGAACCATACAATGTGTGATCTTTTTTGTGAGATTGATTTCACAGCATAATATTTTGTGTTTTACCTATGTTGTAGAAGGAATCAGAAAGGCATTCTTTTTTATAACTAAATAATACTCCACTGTAGACACATACCATGATTTGCTAATTCATTCTTCTGTCAGTGGACATTTGCCTTGTTGACATTGACCATTGTGAATAGTGCAGCTATGAATACACATGTGTATGTTATTTATTTGAGTCTCTGTTTTAAATTCTTCCAGATGTATACGAAGGAGTGGGCTTCCTGGGACACAGGAGTTCTGTGTGTACTCTTTTGAAGAGGCAAACTGTTTTCCAAAGCAGATTCATCATTTCATATTCCCAATCAGCAATGTACAGGACTCCAATTTCTCCACGTTCTTACCAACACCTGTTATTTTAATTTTTTTATGTTGTTTCTTACTTGCTATTATTATAACCATGATAGTGGTATGGAGTGGTGTCTCATTGTGCTCTTAATTTGCATTTTTCTAAGGATTAATGTTAGTGAGCATCTTTCACATACCCCTTGGCCATTTGTATATGTTCTTTAAAGAAATGTCTGTTCCAATATTTTGCCCCTTTTAAAATTGAGTTATTTCTCCTTTGGGTTGAATTATGAGAGTTCATTATATTTTCTGGATATCAGACACTTATCTGATATGTAATTTACAAATTTTTCCCACTATGCAAGTTGTATTTTTACTGTCTTAATGATATCCTTTGACGCAAGCAAATTTTTAATTTTGAAGAAGTTCAGTTTTTCTCTTTTTTTTCTTTTGGAACTCATGCTTATTTACTGTCTTCATAATTCTGCTTTTTCCAGAATGCAGTATAGTTGGATCATACAATATTTTGCATTTTCAGACTGGCTTCTTTTCAGACATGTTTTACTTCTTTTTTACCCTGAGTACCTAAATGAGAACCATGTAGCTAAAAAGAAATCCACAAATGTTTATCAAGCAGTTTACTGTATATATTTGGCTAAAAGGAATTTTCTCCAATTTCACAATCACTTCAAACATTCTAGGACTGTTTTGAGTCATATTTCAGATTATATCCTAATTTTCCCAAACCGACAATTGTTTCTCATTAGTCCCTTAGCAAAACCATAGTTTTACCATACATGTACCTTCCTTTCTAAGAAATGGTGCCTAGTCTTCCACTTGAGAATTTTCAGGGGTTTTTGTTGTTGTTTTGTTTTGTTTTTAATTTTTTAAGAGAGTTGGGACAGTGAGAGAGAGGGAGAGAATCAAATTTTTATTTAGTTTTTCATGTGCTTCTGTTGCTCTGATACTTCATTGTGTATGTGTTCTGGGGTTCAAACCCACATCCTGGTACATGCCAGGCAATCACCACAACCTCTGAGCCACCACTCCAGCCCCCTGTTTTGTTTTGTTTATATTGTTCCTTGGCCATTCAACAGCTCTGATCTTTTAAAAATTGACACCTTTAGGTAGACTTTTCTCAGTCATAAATCATGAGAGGGAGGGAATAACCTGAAAGTTTAATGTGTTATAATTGCTCTTGGATTGCCACACTTCCCCTGACTTATTATTCCCAAACAAATACCATCTAAATCTCTCTGTGGGATTTATGGTTACACTTGCCAGGAAAGTAATTTATCTGGCTAAAAACATCGAAGACCAATTTCCCAAGTACAAAACTTGGAGACACCAAAATGTTCTGCAGTAGGTCAATGGACAAATTGTGGAATATCAGACAATGAAATATTATTCAGCACTAAAATGAAAAGACATAGGAAAACCTAAATGCATATTACTGAGGGAAAGAAACCAGTCTGAAAAGCCTAAATATTTCATGATTCTAACTAAAGAACATTCTGGAAAAGGCAAAACTGTGGATATGTTTAAAATAACAGAAGTTGCCAGGGGCTAGAGAGAGAGAGAGATGAATGGGGCAGAGTGCAGAGGATTCTTAGAGCATTAAGCTACTTTGTCTGACACTCTAATAGTGGATACATGTTAGCATACATTTTTGGAAAGCCTCAGAATGCATAATATAGAGAGTGAACTCTAAAAAGTGGATTCATATGATAACTATGCCAACATAGTTTCATTAAGTATACAAAGATACTGCTGTGGTGTGAGATATTGATAATGGAGGAGGCTATGCATATGTAGGGGCGGGAGGTATATGGGAACTCCATACTTTTTATTCAGTTTTGCTGTGAACCTAAATCTGCTCTAAAACATGAAATCTATTTAAGAAAAGAAAAGACCATTGACAACAACAACAAACAACAATAAGTCATTGGGTCACTTTTGATCAAAGGAAGAATTGCCTTTTAGGTTTCAGAGTGCCACCTGGCCTTTAGAAAGGTATCTTTTCTGCAAAGATAGTACACAGTGTTCTTCCTACCATGTGAAGACACAGCAAGAAACCATCATCTCAGAGGACTAGCAGCCCTTTCCAGATACCTAATCTGCCAGTCGCTCAATCTGGGACTTCAAAGCTAATTATCAAATAAAAATCCCATACATCCAGTTAGATTTGAATTTAGGTGATCAGTGAATAATTTTAGTCTCAAATATTGCATAGGACATACTTATACTAAAAAACTACTCATTATTAATCCAAAATTCAAATTAAACTGGACAAATATTTATCTGACAATAATATACGTAAGGAAATAGGCATGTCACACAATTGGGCCCCCTTTTAATTCCCTGAGCCTAGAGACATGTTCCTCCACTGGGAAAGTTTCATGGAACAAACATATGATCTAAGGAAGGGAAACTCTAGAAAGATTCGGGAAAATGAAACACCTGCCTTGTCAACCAGATAAGCTCTCCCATCCCAGGCAGCCAACTGAGTAAAAGCCAAATCCTCTCATCCATTTCCTGTTCAATTTTTTGAAAACTAATTATCTAAGATGTACATTGCTTTTTGCCATGGATGAGTTCTTGAATGGAGTATAAATGAAATCACATCTTAAGTGGAATAGAACATCTTCATTTAAAATAACCCTTGGAATAAACATACACACACACACACACACACATGCACACTCAAAACCCCACCTCTCTTGCTGTAAAAGAACACTGTCTAATTAAAACTATATTGCATTTCCATCTTAGTTTTTCTGAAACTGAGATACATGTATGCACACTTATACACACATCTTAATCACAGCCTGGCACAAAAGACCACAAATATTTTTAACTGTTTTTGATGAAAAAAATCTGCATTCCCTGCTCACAGCTAACTTCCACTAAGCATTCCAATACCACCTGCTTCTGTTTAAGCAAAGAGTTGCCCAATTTTTCCCCCAAACTCAGTTCAATTTAATTATGGCATTTGTTTTAACCCACACCACTTGGTGATTAAGAAACCAAAAGCACCCTGGAAACTGGAATAAAAGTTTGTTCCAAACATTTTAAGAAGTATCTTCACTTCTACATATTCTTTGTCCCTGCAATCCAGCCAACTGTGACTTTAAAGACTCTCCATGGAAAATATCTGTTATGACCACATAGAGATAGGTTAGTATATTTTCTCGTTGGAAACTTGAAAGAATTCTCCAAGGTCTCTAGATATTTCAATCAGGGTCTGGCTCTTCCTGATTCCTTATGAATTACATCAGAACCATCTAAAATTCCATGGCAAAGATTCAGTGGAAATGCCTTTATGCATGCAGCTGGTTAACGTTCATGGATTATTCATGAAGAACCACCATCCCAAATTGGTCTAAAGGAAACAACAGGACAAAGGGCTCAGCAACCAGCCTAACTGGAAATCAGATCAGATGAAGTTAGTGTAGTCATCAGAACTAAGGCCCCCATCAGATCTGATTTCCGATGAGTTTCAGCTGAATCTGAGCAGTAAATACAAAGCAGCTGTCATTGCTGATGCTACAATGGTAGTAGCTTAGGCCACTCAAAGACTCATTCCTCTCAGATCTACAATTCCTGAATAGTAAAGGACACTCACTGACATGCCTTGAAAAATTCATGGATATGAGCTCAGCCACATGTCCTTTAATGAGTAGCCAGCTCTTTTTTAGAAGGACCAAAGACTGGGAACAAGACAGTGTAGGCATATGTGAGGACAGATTCCCAAAAGAACTTGAAAGGTATAAGAGCTGTCTCAAGGGAAGTGGAAAATCTAAGCATGGATGACATAATGTGGCTCCTGGATTTCTGCCTTATTCAAAATCCAAGATGGTTTTTAGTGGTTTCTTTTTATAGAAGAAGGCTGAGATTTGCAAAAAAAAAGGTGATGGCCTTTATCAGAAGCATTCCTGCATTGTATGCTACTGAAGCCATAAAAAAATGTACAGAGGTTTGGATCAGTGCTTAAAAACCAACTCTCAAACCAGGGTTCAACGTGAAGAAGCCACTGAATGCTAATGCACTAACAGTTCTGAGTTCTCCTATCTAGAAGGCAGAGGTGGAGAATTTCCTTAGAAGGAAGGAGAGAAAACTCAGATGAGCTAGAGAAGAAAAGGACAAGAAGCATACTCTCAAAGAGGGAATGATGATAAATTGCTTTTGTGTTTCTCACAGTAGTGTTTTTAGCACATAGAACACTGTCTATGATGGATATAAAGATACCCCCACTAAGCCCCCTTCACTGAAGTACTTTTTGTCTTAGCCACTGGGAGGGTAATTAGCATAAAGTCTTCACTACCAGCTCCATTGGAGACTGTCTCAGCTGCAGAAAGTCACCTTGTCCAAGGTTATGCCCTTTCTGGGGCAGCCATATCCAATCACTGATCCATCTCAAACTCAACCAAATTACAAGCACTATTCTATCTCTGGAGTCCATGTGGAAATAGCTGAGGTGGTCATGGGCCTTCATTCTGACCATACCTGAATTCCTTTTCCTTCCCCATGACATTCCACTTTCCAGGGCACTCCTTAATTAATATCCCACATACCTTACTCCATTGCAGGATTCTGCCTACCAGGAAACCCAACCTGTAGTACCATCTATTTCTTGGATTTCCTTGACAACTTCCTAGTGTCAACTTGCTAATTCTCTAACTGAACCAGTGGATGATGCTTGGACAATTGATTTCTCACCTGAAAACAATCCATAGGAAATTTGGATCATCAATTTATTCCGGCATTTGACTAAAGAACGTGTGTAATTATTGTGAATTATTGGCACTAGGACAGACAATTACAGCATAGATAAACAGCACAGATATATTTGATGAGGGAGAACTCAGATTTTTTGTTTTGTTTAGTTTTTGTTTTTCAGCTGTGTGAATTATTGTGGCTGTGGCAATCTGACTTAGTAATGACACTTCATCATAGATCCCTTTTATTAAAGCCAGAATGAAGAATAACAATATAATATTTAAATTTTGTTCACTGTGTATCACTCTTTGATTCACTTGGGGTGGGCAAGGAAAGAGAGGTCTGAACGCAAACAAGGGCAGAACAGAACCTTCTCCCCATTAATTTCTTTGTCTTATCTTAGAAGTATAACCCTGAGTATTAACCTCAGCGTCAGCCCTGAGTTTTGAGAAACTCAGCCCCGCCCCTGTCTACCTGGATCTCTTCAGCAGACTCCAGACAGGGCCTCCTTGACCACTGAGCAATACCATGGCCATGGAATTGCCAACACTTCATCAGTGAGTTTGAACCTCTCACCTCTCACCTCTTGGCCAGAACCTAAGCACAGGAGCCTGTTTTCATAGCAAGAGACTATTGTCTTGAAGACTACTTCCAAACAATCTCAGCATCCCTTAAAGTAGAATAAACCTAGAATTGGAGGTGCTGCCTATGTTCAAATGCTGGAGTTAACATAGGGAAGCTGAGAAGCTAAGAGGGACAAAAATGTGATGCTAATTCTTGGACTGTCAGGCGTCTCTGGGCTCAGCCTAGTCACCACCTGTCACTCTCACAAGGCAGCCTTTAGGACAGGCTTTACTTTTAGCATTTTGTTTTAGGGATCATGTTTCTTAGTTGTCTTTTCAACAAAGATGGTCTTCTTGACCAACACTCCCAGAAAGACCAGTGTCAACCTGAGATGACACAACAGAACAGTTGTGCACAGTCACGGTCCTTGATATTGGGAGAGGGGGAGAAAAGGGGGGCTGTGAAAGAAGGTTATGGAGACCAGAAGGCAGAGCAGGAAATGCTAGATCAAATTACTTTTCTTCTCCAGCTGGAACAACTGTGACCTCTGAACATCCAAGCAACAAAGGAGCCAGAGTAACAAAGAAGCCTGTCTACCATGAAGGTCACTGAGGAAGGAGTCGAACATGCCATAGGCATTTGTATGTCAGAGGCCAATTGTGGGCTCTCTCTGGAAAGAGTTCCGTCTGAATGTTAGAAACCCCTTCTCTCTCCTCAATTTCAGGATATATGAGGATTACTGAGAGTACTTGCTTAAAAAGCTGATCATGAAAACTACTCCCACAATTTGAGTATGGAATGAAAGCCAGGAATCTGCTGTATTAGTTCATTTATATTTAAAGCTAGCCATTGGTGATTCAGATGTATGGATCACAGTTGAGAAACAGCTCAGATCTACAGGAAGGACTTTCATCTCATAATTTTGACATATGTTTTCCTCCCTGCAAGCAGTCTGGGTTATGTGCATAACAGGTAAGCATAAATTCCTAAAGCACCTGGTATTATTTGAACATAATCATTCTAAGGGGAGTGCATGAGAAGGAACGACTATCAGGCTTTGACGATGTGTCAGGAACTGCACTGACAGCTTCACCTACCCTTTATATGTTTAATTCTTACAAGATCCCTGAGAAAAGAAGCACCTCAATTTTACAAATGGAGAAACTGAGGTTTTGAGAAGTTTAGTAGGTAATTTGCCAAGGATCACAGAGGTACAGTGACAAAGCAGAGATTTAAACATAGGAAATTCTGGCTCTGAAAGCAAAAATGCCTGAGCATTTAAATGCAGAGCATTTAAAATCCACATTCTCAATCTACTCCTTTGGAAAGTACAGTGCCATATCTTTGTAGTGGAGCCCTGCAATCTGCAACTTTGGTGATTTGCCTCCAGTTGACTCTTCCTTGTCAGTTAGGAAAATATCCTATTAAACCTATACCACTCATAAAGTTCCCATGTTTTTGATTCCCTTCCAGTAAAATTATGTGCCTTTAGAAAATTCTTTTTGCTTTTAGGGCAAAAGTGTTACTTTGGAAAACCACTTGACAATATCCTCAAAAACTTGTCTTAAAAATGAAATGTGTTGGTATTCAGCTGGTTTCCTTTCCTACATTGTTTCTTTTCATAGAGAAAATTATTGGATCAGGATGAAGGGATTTCCAAAGTCATTTAATAACATTTAAGTGTGGGCAACATTTTTTGCATGACTCTCAGTAATAAAAACCAGTAACTGGTTGAAAAAAATGGCCACAGAATGAGAACAACTGCTGGGTTCCATACAGAGATTAATTATTTGATGGGAGAATCAAGTTTCTACTCTCTAACATCCCAATATTCTCTAGCTGTTCTCAAATTTCAGGGTGTGTCAGAAAAATGATTGTGAGGGAGGCTGTTAAAAATGCCTTAGTGGATTCACAATGGGTCTTAATAATCTGCATTTTGAAAGACCACTTCATGTTAGTCTGATGCAAATGCCTGCAAATCACAATTTGAAAAATTATGACAATATGTCAACACAGTTGATTAGAGGAGATGGGTAATAGAGTATCAACCTACAAAACTGGACCATAAAACATTTGTATATTATTATTACTAGTTAGTAATCCTACTAATTAATAAAAATGTTTTGCTGATTCAGGAACAAAGCTGAACATATAAGAGCTATGCTGTGCATATCCTTGCAGTGGGGGAAGGAGGGTGCTACCCTATTAAGGTATGGGGTTTCTCGCTTCTGCGGTAGTCTTGAAGTAGCTCATCTGAAGCAAATCTGATTTTACTATCAATGTTCATGATAAAATTGGGCTGCACTCTAAGAGCAATAATAGTATCCTTGGAATAAAATAAAAGAGCAGTGGATAATACATTAAACATTTAAAGTATATAACTTTTGGTATCTGGATGGAAATAACAATAATATTTAATAAAATAACAGTAAGTCTGTATGATGTTATTATACACTCTTACTGATTCATTTTCTCAATAAAATATGTGATAAAGTAGGTATCACAAATCAAATGGGTAATGAAGGAAGTATTTAATGAAGATTGCTTTCTCACACACCATATACCAAAATAAATTCTAGATAATTAAGCTTTTATGAGTTTTTTGGGGATTTTGATGTTTTCGTTTTTTATTTGTTTTATTTTGGTTAGCTTTTCTTTCAGTGCTGGGGATTAAACCCAGGGTCTCACACTTATTAAGCAAGCACTATACCACTGAGCTATATTCCTAGCAGATATAAGCTTTTAAAATTAGAAATTATGCAAAGAAAAAAAAAGATCTGAGACTTGTCAAGGTAGATAAAATATGAGCTTCTCAAAGGTAACATTTTTCTTTACTCAATAAATCCACAATGCCACTGTTAGTGTCCAATAAATATATCTAATGAATGAATCAATACATTAAGTTTCTTAAGAGAAGGACTTTATAACAAAAAAAGTGAAAAAATCATACAATACCTTTTAAAATAAATCAATAGATTTAATAAAGTTGAAACTTACAAAACTAAAAAAATACTAAGTCAGAAAACATGCCAGTGAAATACTGGCAGCCTAAGTATGCATAATGATTTAATAAATTGGCTTTGTAGAAAATCCATATAAAAAAAGCACCATATAGGTGTTGTACTCTGTACTCTCTAATTTACTACTTATAGGAGCATACTTGGAGACATTCTGGAAGAACCTGAGAAGATACATCAAATGCATTACAAATGTGAAAGTTGTTCATTCCAGACATTCAACTAAAGTTAAGCATTCAGGTCTATGATAATGCACTGATATTTATTTTATTGCGATAAAATAAATATTCTTCACAATATGACTTTTAACAGTTAAAAATATTGGAAACATCCAAATGTCCATCAGGAGGGACACCAGGTCCCAGATCACAACAGAACTTTAGGGAACCATTGAAAAATTGGAGGCTGAGGCAGGAGGATCACAAGTTCAAGACCAACCCCAACAGTTTAGTGAGGCCCTGAGCAACTTAGCAAGAGCCTGTCTCAAAATAAGAAACAAGAAGGACTGATGATGTGGCTCAGAGGTAAAGTATCCCTGGATTCAATTGCCAGTAGCAAAAAAAAAAAAAAATTGTGCCTGGATTTTATATGAGAAGTTTTGGATGTAAATGAAATAATTCGAACTAAAACAGCATGTTTGTACAATAGTATGAATATGTGTAATACCACAAAAATGTTTAAAATGGTAAATTTTTATGTTTTGTATATTTTATCATAATTCTTAAATCCAGCATGCTTGATTGGAACTTTCATAAACATTTAGAAAAATTTTTATCCATAAAATAATAACGTTAAGGTAAATATTTATTCTCTGGGTGGTAAAATTATGAATGATTTTCACTTCTTAATCCTTGGATGAATTCTAAATTTTCATATGGTACATATATAATTTTCAATTATTTTACTTACTATTAATATTATCATTAGTAAAAACAATAAAGGTTCTAGTTTGGAGAAACAGCTTGGCATCACAGACACTGAAATTCAGCAGAAAAAAACTATAGACAATTCAAAATAAATAACAATATAAGTATATGAGAAAATGTTCAACATTAACAATAAGCAAACTTAGGCATACAAAGTGAAAATAAATGCCATTTTCAAATATCAGCTTAGCACTTTTGGGGTTGTTTTGTTTGGTTTTAAGACAATACCTAACACTGATAAATTATGTTTTGAATTATGGTGCCTCACAATTACCACACATTTGAAATACAATCATCAATTAATGCCTGTCTTTTCCTACCCATTTGCTTTACTCCTATGCCCTGCCCTGCAGTCAATGCTATAAAAAGAGCCCTCTCTTCTGTCCCTCGCACCTACCTCATCATTCCAAGCTGTTGTCCTTCATTCATCCAGAGCCACTCTCTCACCCACCTAACCCTTTACTTTCCATTCCACCCTACTATTGCTCACTTTTGTTGTGATGAATCCTTTTCCTACGTATAGTCTCTTCTAAATGCTCAAAAGCAAATGAATCATCTTATTTCCTGTTTGTGTGTCCCCATGAGGCATGGTGAACCCTAATTAACACAACTGAAAGATCATTATAATTCTCCATTTTCATTAAATTTGCTTTCTGTTAAATCACAGAGTTTATGTCTCAAAACCACCATTCCCTATGATCTGTGTCATGCTTCATTAACAGATTCACTTTATAGGGTAATCTATATCTTCAAATTATTCTGAATTGGGCTGGTGCGGTGGCTCAGTGGTTTCAGCATTTGCCTGGCAAATGCGAGGACCCGGGTTCAAACCCCAGCACCACATACACAACTAAGTGTTGCAGCAACAAAGGCCATGTGAAAAACTAAATAAAGTTGTTTCTCTCTCTCTCTCTCTGTCTCTCTCACTGTCCCTCTCTCTTTAAAAAAAAAAAAGTTATTCTGAATTAATCCTATCTAGAAGTCTTTATGCACCTCAAGCCAAGACCATTCTTTCTTTTATAGAGACACAACACATCATGCATAACTATACCCAGATGTTCCACGTGGAAATAAAATTAAGGAAGGAAATTAACAACTCTCCCATGTCATATCTAAGGCTGGGTAGAATCCAGTAAGATCCCAAGACCAATGCAGACCCTTGAGCCATTCCTTTAAAACATGGCCAATAACTCTTAGCCCAACTTTTATCACACACCCAAGGAAATGCTAACTAGCATTTTCACTGCTGTGACCTAACAAGACCTTACAAGAACAATTTTAGGAGGAAAAGTTTATGTAGGAGTTCATGGCTTCAGAGGTCTTAGTCCATAGAAGGCCAGCTCCACTCCTGAGGACTCCAGGTGTGGTTGAACATCATGGCAGAAGAGTGTGGTGGAGGGAAATGGGTCCAGGCATTGCCAGGAAGCAGAGAGAGAAACTCCACACCAGATACAAATACATACCCCAAAGGCACATCCCCAATGACCCACCTCCTCCAGCCACACCCTACCAGCCTACAGTTAGCAATGAATCCCTCACTGATTAAGAGTTAAAGACTCTCATAATCCCATCTCACCTCAGTCTTCCTGGATTATCTCACACAAGCTTTTGGGGGACATCTTTCATCCAAATCATAACACAGGTACAATCCTGGGATCACTACATGCTCAGGGATTATCTGAAGTCCATTATCTGTTGTTCCTGAAAGAGCCTATATTTTCTCCTTCATATGATTGATGATCACAAGGAGGTTCTTCAGTCCTGATGAGTGAACTCTTCATACCAAGAACAAGATCTGACACACTGTAAAAAATTGAAGCCAGAAGGAGTCAAGAGGAAAATACCTCATCATGGAATCTGGAATAGGCTAAGTGTGGGCCAGAAGGAGAAAGGGAGAGAAACATTATTAACATTATTAAGAGGATGTGGACAGCCCTTCCCACATGCTGTTTCTTTCTTGTCACCATTTCTTTTCTCCCCTTTTTCAGTCATTCTACCATCCAAATTGTCTTCATTCTCAGTCTCATTTCTTGCCAGGCAAATTAATACCCCAAGTACAAACAGATCTTCTTAGCCCTTACCCCAACTCTCCCAGGGACCACTGCAGCAATGCCCCAACCTCAACACCATCCTCAACCAAGACACACCTAGACTTATGTCCACTGGACAGTGACTATGTTTTCCAAAATAAAAAAATGGCTATTTTCAGAAAAACATTCCTGTCCCAGAGCTCCTCAGTGTAGGTAGGCAGAAAAAGTAGGTTTGCAGGGTGGTTTCATGTCTCTGGCTTTAAATCCAGTTTCCATTCAGCTACTGAAGAGTGACCACCAGAGTTCTACCTGAAGATACATAAAGATTTCTTACACAAGTCCGAAGATGTAATATCTCCCTTCTGCTCCTGGCACTATCATGCCCATTCATCTGCCATTCCTTGAGGTCTAGCATCCCCTTATTGAGGAAAGCAAGATCAAAAGGAGACTGTGCTACTGGCCATCCCATCTCCTGTCTGGGTCTATAGTACCCAAAAGGAAATAGCAAGGTTTCTATACATTTGTTGACCACCACTTTTGTCCCCTCAGGTAGAGACTCACTGGGTTGGCATAGAAAGGAAGGCAGGTCTCTAATGACAACCTTTGTTTGGTAGCAAAAGGTAAATAGGGCCAGAGCAACCTCCCTGACAGCTCCTCCACCTACACACCCACAGAGCTAGAAGTTCTGGAAATAACTTACAGTCACTTGTGGACAAGCAGACCCTACTACTGCTCTGCTCCTCAGGAGCAAAAAGGACAAACCAGAGCAGGTGAATACACTATGGCAGCCTTCCTTGTCTCAAGACCATAGGCACCATATGCAACAGATATGGAGCCAGGTCTTTTGGGGTGTCCTTTGTCTGCCCAGCTAGTCCCCAGTGGCAACTATCCCTTCCTCTGGTGGCTTTTCATCACTGAAATTCTCTGACTTAGTCTGTTCATGATTTTATAACAGAGTACCACTGAATAAGTAGTTTATGAACAATAGAGATTAATTTCTCATAATCCCATAAAATGGAAAATCCAAGATCACGCCACCAGAAGATTCTAGTAAGAGTCCAGTTCTTACTTCATAGAGGGTGTCTTCTCACCACGTTCTCACATGATAGAAGGACCAAAGGAGCTCTCTGGAGACTCACGAAGGCTCATCCTTCATGACCTCATCACCTCCCAGAGCCTCTATTTCCAGATACCCTGGGGACTAGATATCAACACATGAATTTTAGGGGGAAAAAAATACTTAGTCACCAGCATCCCTTTTTGAATTGTTCAGGTTCCCTTCTTCCCACAAATAATATAAAATCTTCTCCCACTTTTACACAAAATATTTCAGCTCTCCCATGCTCCTACTCCAGTCTACATATGTAAAGTCATCTTGATTGGAGCATTACTCATAATCCAACCTCAGAAGAGAGAAGTTGCAGTTTTATACATAATAATATCTTTGTTTTGAGTCACACTGATGGCTATTTCCACTATGCAGTTTCCTAGAGTTTTTTTGTTGTTGCTTTTTCTCTCTTATTTTTAAACTTTTCATCAGTATCCTTGTCAGATTCTCAACATTTAAGAATATAATTTAATCCCAGCAGTTCAGGAGTCTGAGACAGGAGGATCACAAATTCAAAGTCAGCCCCAGCAATTTAGTAAGGCCCTAAGCACCTTAGAGAGACCCTGTCTCAAAATAAAAAATAAAAAGAGCTGGGATGTGGCCCAATTGTTAACTACCCCTGGGTTCAATCCCTGGTACCAAAAAAAAAGGAATATAGTTAATGAGATTATTCATTTGATGACACAAATGCATATAATTTATGAGGCATGTGTGTATTCTGTTTCCCCATATTACCTAGCCATGTAAACATGTTTTTCATTTGATGAATCCAATTTATCTATTTGTTCTTGCTTCTGCCTTTGGTGTCATATCTAAGAAATCACTACTGAGTCTGTGAATATAGAATATCTTTCCATTTATTTGTTCTTTGATTTCTTTTGGCAACCTTCAGTAGTTTTCCACATTTTAAGTTTTATATGCAAATTATAAATATGGCATAATGAATCCCACTATTATGAATAATTATAATGAACCAATACAATTTTAAAGTTTTATATGAATAAAATTCTCAGGAATGACAAATAAGAAACTATTAAAAACCATCACCAGGCTGGGTATGGAAGATAAAAACAGCAGATGAAACCTTCATGTACTCACTATACCTGTTTTCCTTTCATGTTTGTACTTTGTGAGTCAGAGACACAAACTGGGTGAGACGAATATGGCACCTGGGGCTCAGGTGCTGACCCTGACCTTGTGTGAACCTGGGAATGAGTGCCTCCTCAGGTTTTGTTTGCCAGACCTTCTCGGCGACCCTGCCTTCTTCGGAGTGTGTTCTTAATAAATGGCTTGCCACTAATCCTCATCTCAGGATCTGCACTGGGAAGCCTATCCAAAGACACCCTCTGCTCTCTTCTAACACATCACATGCTCAGAGACGTTTCCCTTGACAACTCTTTTGGAAAGCAGGGGACCTCTGCCATCTTGTTCTATTCCATCACAAAATGCTGGAATTTTCCCCTCTGTAGAAATTACTCAGATTTCTGTTTGTTTACTTTTTATTTCTCTTACACAAGTTGTACCCTCCATAATCAAATCACCCTAGCACAGTTTCCAGCATACATTAAGCACTTAAAATACATCTGCTAAAAAAAAAAAAAAGGAACAGATGGATTGATAGAAAGGAAGGAGGGATTTATTCCCTGAGTGTCAAAATAAAGTTCAAGGACAATAGCTTTTCGCATTAAGAAAGTTAAGATCCTAAATTCAAGCATCATTATAAAAGCTTAACAAATAAAATAACACATGCTAAAGCATATTTCTAAAGGTGTATTTTGATCCACTTAGTGTATTTAGTGCACTAAGGAAAATATTATTTCTGAAGCTCACTTCTTATTGTCCAGTCTACCCATCTCATCTGGATCTGATTTAGTTGGATCTTCCTGCTGCTTTTTATTTTCATTTTTTTTCACTGAAATATTCCTACATTTCCATTATGTCATGTATTTGTAACTATAGCTCAAATATCAGGTTTCTTTAAAAAATCTGTGGGTCAGCAAATCTGTTTTGCCTCAGATAAGCCCCAGATTTGTAACATAATCATATAATTTATGCACTTGGGACCTCCCTTTTCCTGCCTTCCCTTTATACAAAGAACACTTTCTACAAGTTTCCAGGACACTGAGATTCTTTTTTTCCAAAATATTATGCAAATACTAAGGATGCCTTTCCCCCTCAAGGTTCTACATGTGTTTTGAGACATTATAGATTCCCACAATATTCCTTTGCAGCAAGAGCCAGTGATTTGAAAGAGGAATGGAGGCACTGAGGCCAGGTCCTAGGAGCCAACTGCACGTAGGGAAATACTCAGAAGGTGAAGCATCCAATAGTAGCATCTCCCTCCAACATTCAGAAAGGGTTGCTGACTCCTGAGCCCAGGGGAAGGTCACCAGTAGGACCCTCTGAATGTGAGTGTTTTTTGTGCAGTTGTGTACCTTCCACCATTGTAGCTTTTGCTTGGATATTTAAAGATTTTCTCTGGAATAGAAATTGATAAAAAATTTTCTACAAAGTATCAGATAGTAAACATGGTAGGCTTTTCAGATTACATAGAGTCTCCATTGCATCTTCTTTGGGTTTCTGTTCTTTTAAATAGCCCTTTAAATAAGAAAAACTGATCCCTAGATTACTAGCTATACTAAACAGGTCATAGGTCAGATTTGACCCTTTACCATCATTCAGTGAACCCTAAAATAGAAGATGCAAGAAAGAGAGGAATTTATCTGCACTTCTGGTTTTCTCTTTGGTTCCTTGTCTAAGTTTATTCTCTGACTTCCAGTTTATTGGAATAAACCTCCTGACTGTCTCTAATACTATCACTTTGGTCTGTACTAGACCTTCCACGAGGGCACATTCACTGCAGAATATCACTGAACAATCCTTTGAAAGAAGTGCTTTTACTATCCTATTTATAGATAGAAAAACTGAGGCTTTGACTAGATAACCTTCCCAAGATCACACAGCTAATAAGTCAGAGAGTAGAAAACCAAAATAAAGCCTGATTCCAAATCCCTCCAGTGCTTTTGCCACTAAAACCTGACAATATCAGCTTTCACTTTTGCCTATCTGCTTCTAATCCATTCTACATAATTTTACTCAGTCTTCCTATACACCCATTTGATGATGTCTGATCATGACATGTCCTGTACCATTTGGAATACATGATACTGCCCCAGAGTGACAGCTCAGTTTCTCCATTTTCTTCACCCAGGAAGTGCTTGGAATCCTTCCAAGAAATACTTTGAAAGTTCCAACTTTTAGCTCTTGACCTGACCTCAACTTAACTTCTCAGCTTTAGTCACACATCCTGGGGTCCCTTGTCATTAGTTCAGACTGAATTATCCAATGCCTTCTCCCAATAGCACTTTCCCACTGCCCACATGGCTATTTCCCATAGCTGTTTTTCTTCATGCCATTCCTCTCCAAAACCATTGTCTCCTCCCTCCTCCAATCTCTACATACAGTCATTCTTTGATATCTATGGAGATATCAGGAGATTCCAGGATCCCATGTGGATATCAAAATCCTTGGATGCTCAAGTCCCTCATATTAGATGGTATTCTATTTGCATATAACTTATGCACATCCTCCTAAACACTTTAAATCATCTTTAGCTTACTTATAATACTAAATACAATGGGAATGTTATGGAAATAGTTGTTAGATTGTATTACTTAAAAAATAATGACAAGGGCTGGAGCGGTGGCTCAGTGGTTTCGGCGCTTGCCTGGCAAGCACAAGGACCCGGGTTCAAACCCCAGCACCACGTACACAACTAAGTGTTGGAGCAACGAAGGCCATGTGAAAAACTAAATAAAGTTGTTTCTTTCTTTCTGTCTCTCTCACTGTCCCTCTCTCTTTAAAAAAAAAAAGAAATAATGACAAGAACAAAAAGTCTGTACATATTCAATACAGATGCAGTTTTTTACCCTAATACTTTCCATATATGGTTGGCTAAACTCATGTAGCAGAACCTGTAGATATAAAGGACCAACTCTATCTCTATCTCCTGTTCATCCCCCTTTGTCTCCTCTAGAAAGCCTGTGCTAGGGACTCTCTTCTTTCAGGCAAAGGGGATGAGCTCCACTCAGCACAGCTAAAGCCCTTTGCTTGCAACTCTGTTCCAGAAATTAAACTTGGGGAGGGGAGGAACAAAAGGGACTATGGCATGGATATCTGGGCCATAATTTTTAAGAGGTGGGGAAGCCAAGCAACCCTCACCTGGACTTGGTGATACTTGGTTATCTTGTAACACCCATGCCTCACTACCACTTGCCAGAGATCTAGAACACTCAGTGTCTTCATGACCTGGCCTTTGTTTTGTATGATAATCTGTTTGTCTTAAGGGTATAATTCTGCTTTAGCTAGAGTTCCCACTGTAAAGAACTTCTAATTATTTACTACTTAAGCTTGATCTCATAAGATGGAATCTTGACTTTGGTCAGTACTAAAATTTCCATCTCCTATCCTATCTTCATTCAGGTCTTCAGCTTTCTAGACAGCTCATAGACTCATACATATCATTCTATTTACATTTTTAAGGTACCTCATACTTGGTATACTATTTTCAAATATACTCTCACATTCTCTCTCCATAAAAATCCTGTGAAGCCAGTGATATATCCTCAGTTTAGATATGAATAAACTGAGGCTGGAAAAAGTTAATGAACTTGTAGGGGTCACAGTGTGTCCTTGCTGAGCACCAACATGGCCCACAAATCCCCTCTTGGGGATAATAAATGGCAACCCCATACCCCAGCCTTTCATATCCACATGAACTTATTCCAACACATTGATAAAAATGCCTATAAGCAAAAGATCAGGGCAAGAAGGAAGGGGCAGGAAGAAAGGACAGAGGTATCTGAAGACATTTTTCTCCCAGGAATCACTTGATGAAGGAAATTTTTCCTTCCCTAATGTGGGTGACATCTCTACCTCTGCATTGTGTCTGTATCTCACCCTAATCTCTCATGGGGACTTATAATGCAAAATTTTTCATTTCTAATCTGCTATATCCAACGGCCTTAGGGGAGAAAAAATACCTAAGAGAATATACAAGTGCACAGGGGTTGTACGTGTGCATACATGTGTTCACACATATATAAGTTCCTATGTAAATATATTTAAAAGCTCTGGGAAAGTCAAAGTAACCTTGCAAAGTGGATATAATTCTCACAAGGTACTGATTATACATATCAAGCATAAAATTGAAGATGTGGCTATATATAAAAAAAAAAAAAGAACTGCAATGTTGAAATGGGAAAAAAAGATAAACAAGAATGAGATAGGAACTGAAATTGCTTAAATGCTCATTCAGACCCACCAGCAAGAAATGAGACCAGTCTGAGGTCAACAGAATTGATGTGATTGACCTCATTGCCATAGTTTCCAGCTAAGAACTTACCTTCAGGCAAACCATAATCAATTTACAACCTCTGATGGTCTTACCCTGAGACAAAATTATAATTGCATAAATTTTGTCTTTGGGGAAATTTTCTCCAGTCACTTCTGATGTTGGTTCATTTATCCATCCAATTATTCATTCATTCATTCATTCATTCAAGAAACATTTCTTGAACTCCTGTTATGAGCCACAAAGTCTGCTAGGTGCTATCACTGGCAGAAAGCTAATCATGGAGTGGAGATGGGGCCTCACGGAGCATCATAGAAGTGGAAGCTCCCATTTGTGAAGTGCTCACAATATGCCATTAATTATCCCATTAATATGCACAAGTACCCCACACAGAAAGGTTCTTATTCTGAAAACTGTGAAAATGAGGGTGCTCAGGAATTTTCCCAATATCCTGCCCAGTACCCTCTGCCTGGGGTCCAGGCTTTATTAGCTCTGCTCTACCCTACCACGGTTTTGTACAAATGCAATACAAGCCATAAATTTAATCTAAAATTTCTTAGAAGCAGGGTTGGAATGGTGGGTCAGCAGTTATAATACCCCAGCATGGGTTCATACCCCAGCACCATGTACACAACGAAGTGTCAAAGCAACAAAAGCCACATGAAAAACTAAATTTAAAAAAAAATGATTCTTTCTCTCACACACACTGTCCCTACTTTAAAAAAAAAATAGTAGCCACATTTGAAAAGAGGTTAAAAAAAAAAGGGGGGTGCACTAATTTTAGTTATATATTTTATTTAACCCAATATATCAAAAAATACTACTCTATCAACATAAGTACAAAAGTTACTGAAGTATTTCACAAGTTTTTCAGCCCCCAAATCCATTTATATTCTACATATTCAGAACATCCTAATTAGACAGGCCACTTTTCCAGTTCTTAGTGGCAACCTGAGGCTAATGGCAACTGTATCAAACAAAAGCCCCTTCTTCTGGATTTACATCAGTTCCCATGTGGGTACAGGTGATAATGATCAAAGGACAAGGCCAGGGTCAGTCTCTCTGAAGGTATAAAGAGAAGCATGGTTACTCCCCCATGGGTTAGGATGAATATTGAGCCAGACCTTAAAAACAAGGAGGGAACAGATGAGAGCAGGGGAAATTCTTCCCAGGCTGGGTGAGCAGTCAAAGCAGAGAAGAAGGGTTGGGAGGCCCAGGCTGTGAAGGGCAACATCAATTTACACTGCTGAGAGCAAGGGATTGTGGAGGAAATCATCCCTAGGGTGTACTGTGTTCACAATTTTTTTTTTACCAAGAACCATGTGTTTTATGCATGTTCATTCATACATTTATGCACATGTACATTTATATTGACAGCCCCTCACTTATGGTGGTTCTGCATAACAATTTTTCAAGTTTACAATGCAGCAAAAGCCACACATATTCAGTAGAAACCATTTTCAGCTTTTGAATATTTCTACTCCCAGGCTAGTTATATGCTTTACAATCCTTTCTCAAGACGGTGAGCATGGGTAATGAGCCACAGCTCCCCATCAGCCACGTGATCACAAACGGAAACACCTGATGCTGTACAATAGATTGCAAGCCACAGCAGCATCCAGCAATTAATTTTAATTCACTGTTTCAAATATTCTCCAGGCCCTGTGTGCTTTCTGCTGCATGTGAAAGGTAAGTGCCCATGTCATCATTCAGTCTTTCTCTTCCAGTATAGTGTTCAATAAATTTCATGAGAATTTCAGTACTTTATTATAAAATAGACTTTGTTAGATGATTTTGCCAATTGTAAGCTAATTTATGTGCTATAAGCACATTTACGTAGGCTAGGCTAAGTTGTGATGCTCAGGAGGTTAGGTGTGTTAAATTCATTTTTCACTTAAAATATTTTCAACTTAAGATGGGTTTATCAAGACAAACCCCCATCTAAATCAAGGAGCATCTGCACAGGTACACATGCATGTATGCGCGTGCATGCGCACATGCACACATTTCAGTTAGATAACGGAAAAAAAATTTTCACAAAACTTACCTTTATATTATGTGATACATTCAGATAACTTCTATTAAACTCACTTCTACCATAATTCTTTCATGTTAGTAGTGATCCAGCAACTTGATTTCATAGCCATTCTATGCTGGGCCTCAGAGAGGCTATCAAGGAAGATATGAGCTGTCTGCATTTCCAACACCCACTTCCATCTGTTCTCACAGAACCATGTCCATTTCCTCAGGTCAAGTGTATCGGTGGAGCTGACCCACCTCCATTCTAACTCCAGCATAGCACACCAGAGCTTTGTAAGATCATCATCACTGATTCAGAGGTGAGAATATAGCCTATCGGAGATTATTCTTCAACTTTTCTGCAATGTCTAGGGCAAAGAAGAAACTTTTATAACTATGCATGGGAGAATACAGGTACCCCCATGAGCAGATTTCCTAAGAAAAGGGACTTACAAAAGAGAAAAGCAGGTCCAAATACAGAGAAAATCAAGTTTGGAAAATATCATTTGACTCCTGAGTCAAGCCATGCCCGAAACCCCAAAATCTACCCTGGAGCTTTGAAATTATGAATAAATAGATTCTCCTTTTTTCCATAGCCCCAATTAAGTTGGATTTTCTGTTATTTGAAACCAAAAGAAGACTGATAAAATTCCCAAATATATCACCATAGACCTCGTATTTTTATCACTTACCCTAGTAATAGCTCCAGGTATTCTTCATGGCAATTCCTTGTCCTTTAACAATGGTCCTTTCCTCTGTTTTTCAATTCAGAATGCTTTTCTCCATGCATTCTTTTCACCACAGTAAAAATGTCTCTGAACAGTCTAAACTGGGCTACATTAAAATATTTGCATTTTTTAACTTATTAGTTCAGGGGCTGGAGTAGTGGTTCAGTGGTTAGGCACTTGCTTGGCATGCACGAGGATGCAGGTTCAAACCAGAGCACTACATATACAACGAAGTATTGGAGCAACCAAAGTCACACGAAAAACTAAGTAAAATTAATTCTCTTTCTCTCCCTCACTGTCCTTCTCTCTCTTTAAAAATAAATAAATAAATAAATAAACTTAATAGTTTGAAAAGTTATCTGTCCAAGGATGGAATTTCAACAGTATGGTTGTCAGGTGGGGAGATATTTGGGAACAAAGATTCACCTGGGGACTACTGCAAATGATTTTAAGCCCCATTCTGTACAAAGGGGCTTATTTTTTAAAATTAACTTAATGGTCACACTCTTAGTTTTTGTTGTTGCTGTTGCTAGGTGATGGGTTTTTTTCCTCTGAAACTCTAAGCCTCCCTCTGGGGTTTATGACTCTCCAGAAATCTCTAGCTTAATTTGAATAAGGCACCCAAAGAGGTTTCCTGCTAATACTTGGTTACTTAAAGGAAAATATGAAACATTTAAAAATAAATTGTCTGCCAAAATTTCAGAGCTGCAAAAGGTTGTGTCTAGAACTGTCAAATGTCAAAAATAATTACCAGGCTGAATGTGACTCACATATCTAGAGGGCACCATCAAAGTTAATCCTTCCTGCCTCCATCTGTCTGGACAAAGCAAGGTAGGAAAAGCTGCCTGCCCCCTGCCTTCAGGCCTCATGGTTTGCAGAAAAGAGCCCTTACCCAATACTGAAGCATTCTCTTTAGCTCCCTAATTTCATGTACTCACTGGTCAGCGGCTGGTTCTTATTTGTGTGTTTTTATATACACAAATACAATAATACTTCATAATTGCTTTGATAGATTGTATCATATTTATTAGGAGGTTTTTAACCTTTTCATTGTAAGTAAAATATAATCCAGAAGCAAAAATCCTATACAAAACAAATGTAAATCTTCATGGATTATTATAACCACCACTCAGGTTAAAAAAAAAAAAAATAGAACTTTGCAGTCAGCCCAGAAATTTCCATATCTTGCTTCATCTTAGACAAAAAACAACAACAACAACAAAAACCGTGGGAGTTATTAGGTGGGTCCCCTGTCCTCCAAAATATAACCTCTGTTGAACTTGAATCTTCGTGATAATCCCTTCCTTGTGCTTCTTCACAGTCTTACGCTCACATATGTGCTCTTGGACCCTACAGCTTGGTCTGGCCATGTTTTCCTAATTTGAAGGTCTTCATTTCTTCTCTTCATTGGTTTCCCTCCATCCTTTTATTTTCCTTATTTTACTACTGAAGAACCAAGCATGCTGCGTTGGGGTTTTTTCCCTGTATATTCTATGTCTATTATCCCTAATCTCTTTCTCTCACCTTTACCCATGTTCTAGAACTTCCCTCCCCTACTTAATACCAAGTAATTTATGCTTTAAAAAAAATGATCCTTTGGTATTTTCTCCATACTCCTAAATCAAATGCAATGATAGACATTTTTATATTCATAAAAATGTTCAGGATAACAGCCATATTCACTCAGCAGTCTATTCCAGCCACCATTCTAAGTCTTTGCATACCATAGCTGTTTGTATCCTCAGGAAAACCTTATGAAATACATACTGTTATTATTCCCATTTCACACATGAAAATCAGCAGCACAAAGAGGCTACATTGAGTTAGAAGAGTCACACAGCCAGTAAGAGTTGCAGCAAGGACCAAACCCAAGTACTCTGGTTCCAGATGTAAGTAAGTACAAATAAGTACCCAAGTCCACTTTTTATTCAAAAATAGAATTACAATACACATATTCTTTATGCAATATTTTACAGGAATCTTTCCAAGTCAACCAGTTCAAATTCGTACTTCTTTGGTAGCAACATAAACATATGGGATATAGACATGCCAATTTTAAAGCAACAACTGAACTTTTGTTGGACCTTTATTTTGTGCCCCATTGTTTTTTTGTTTGTTTGTTTGTTTGTTGCTCAATTAATAGTGCTACAAATAACATCTTTCAACTATGCAAAGTAGAACTTTCATTTCTTGGACATAGATTCCCAAGAGTAGAAATGCTGTATTGAACTTTATGTGTACTTGTAATAGTTGTTGACCGATTGATTCCCAAGAAAGGCAGCAACACCTCACATATTACCAGCAAAACACATGAAACCCACCCTTCACCACCATCAGTAAGAATTCAGCCTCCTTATTACTTACCAGTGTGGTGGGTATTGAGTGCTATCACTTTGCTTCCTTAGACCACACTTCCCTAGGGAGACAATCAACAATGTAGCATACTCTGCTCCCCCAAGAAGCCAAATAATACTTATACAATCATTTAATTCTGGAAAATTCACAATTATATATGTATGTATATATGTATGCATAAACATATATGTATATATGGACATTTATATTTGTTCTAGAGGGGGAATATAAAAGAATCAAGAGACTGGAATGTGGGCAATATGGGGGTGATTCTGGACTAGGATCAAATGCATATCAAATTGTTACATTTTATGCATTTATGATTGTACAACAACTCAACTCCTCAATAAAAATAATAAAAAATAAAAGAAAGAATTGTGAAGGATCTGATATTCTACCATATGCACAAGTTAATAAATTTGCCTGCCATAGTTTCAGATATTTTGGCCGAAAACATGATATTCCTGGACCAGAGACAAAAAGCAGTTATTACTTGTTGAAATTGAAATAGTCAGAATACCATCATTTTACAATTAATAGTATATTAATTGATAAATATTAATTATGTTACATTTATGGTATGAGAAGTTTTGAGATACATTATATATATATATATATATGTATATAGTAGAATAATTAAACCAAGCTCATGAGCATAAAAAAAATTAGAGTGCACATCCCTGTTGGGCATCTTTTCATCCACTCTTCATGTTCTTCACTGGTTTTTCTCTTGGGGCTGCTTGGCTTGTACTTGTGAATTTCTAAGCCCATTTATCCCTTAACAATCTAACCCTTTGTCTATGCACACAGCCACTTGATTACATACTAGCAGATTTAATTCTTAAGGGGAGCAATTTGTATTCATTCATATAAACAATTCAATTACTTCTAAAAAGTTGGTGCATTTTACTCTCTGAATATTATGAAATGTGTTAATATACTGCATTTATTCAAGATCTTTATTCACTGAATGTGAAGACAGGAGAGTTAATTCATGTAAGAGACAAAGAACTCAGAACATTCCTGGGTCCACATTATTTTCTTCTGAACCTTTTTAAGGTAACCACATAGATGAGAATGTACCTGCTAATATTTTTATGGTGACAAATTTTCCAAGACAGTTGCCAGATTTCACTCAGTAAAGAATTACTAATTATTGTGATTTGTTCCCACGAGCACACATCTTAAAATTTAATTCCTCAATGAGGTAGCATCAGGAGTAGGGCTAGGGGGATGTGTTTTGGGTCATGAGGGCATCAAAGATAGATAGCATTAATATTCACCCCCCAGCATAATGTGAGGCTCCCCCATGTATGTGTTCATTCCCCACTTTCACACATTCCCGTTATGTCATACCATCTGCCATGTTATGATATAACCAGAAGGCCCTCACCAGAGACCACCACATGCAACTTCCTGACCTTGGAATTTTAGCCTCCAACTGTGAGATAAATGAACCTCTTTTCTTTATAAATTACCCAGCCCCTGGTATTCTGTCATAGCAAAACAAAACAGACTGACACAGTCAGTCAATTACTATTTATCCCATAAGGTTCTGACTTAGAAGTTTTGAATTCTTTTCTATTCAATACAGTCCACATTTGCTGGGTGTATTGGCAACCGCCTGTAATCCCAGCAACTTGGGAGGCTGAGGCAGGAAGATCACGTGTTCAAAGCCAGCCTCAGCAACTTAACGAGGCAGTAAGCAACTTAGCAAGACACTGTCTCAAAAATTTTAAAAAGGCAGGGGAAGAGGGAGTATTGGAATGTGGCTCAGTGGTTAAGTGTCCCTGGGTACAATCCCTAGTACAAAAGAAAAAATCAAAAAATGAACTCCATATTTCCAAGGAAACTTTTCAAGGTCTGTTTCCACTGAGTTCCTTGGAAAGCACAGCCTGAGACAAGGCCTTGGATGCAAGTGGTTTATTTGAGAAATGAGTCCAGGCCATGTGAGGGAGGGAAATGAGAGAGGGAGATGGAGAAAGAAAAGGAGGAAAACCATGATATAAAGAGCCGGCTACCACTGTGGACACCTGAGCTTACCCCTCAAGGAAATGAGCAAAAAGTGCTTCACAGTTGCCCCCCCTGAAGTAATGGAGGCTGAAGGCTTTGACTACAAAGTCTCAGTTCCCTTGGCTGGGCATCATCCAGGGATGGGAAATCCCCTATGCTTCAGGAGCATTCCCACACACAGGTCTGAAGCAGAACAACAGAGACACTGAGTATACACCTGTATGTCCATCACAGATTCATAAAAATCATAGAAGGACCAAAGGAAGCGACTCAAGGCACAAAAGTTACCTGCTACAACCCCTCTCCACAAACCCTGACCTGGCTTCCAGAAGCAGCCGCTGTCTTCCTAAGAAATCTCTAACTTTCCTGTTTCCACTATACAACCAATGTGTTTTCTCCATCTGTAAAGATCTTTGCTTTCTTCTGAGTCTAAAACAGTTCTACCAACTTTGAAAGTCCAGATTTGAATACTTTATTTGGGTAGCAACACAATGGTAGCTTGGATTTAGGGAGTTTGTATCTTGAATATTTCCCGAAGACCTCATCTGTTAAAGGCTTGGTTCCTACTTTGGTGCTATTGGGAGTTTTGGGAGGTGGTAAAAACTATAAGAGATGTGGCCTAGTGGGAGGACTTCTATTTATTGGAGGTGTGTTCTTCAACAATAGAACTAAAGATGAAACTTTTCCCTCCACAAAGGGAAAGCTTGTGGATTTGACAAGCTGGAGACAATTCAGGTATGTGCCATTGCTCACATTGTGTGAATGTCAATTCCTACTCGCCTCTGAGGCTAAAATATCAAAACTGACATTATCTCGCAGCTGGAGTGCTATTCCTTGCAAAATGACAACAAATAAATTTTCTCATAAACAAGTTAGTACAAAAGTCCTTCCCTCCTCATTTAATTTCAGAAGACATGATGCTAATCCTTTAATTAAGCATCATGTTAATCTGTCAAACTGACTTTCTATCTGATGAAAAGTATTTTGTTATCACAGAGGATGTTGATAAATATCCTGCGCAAAGAATTTATACTGTCACAGAAAGAAATTCTCTTCTTAAAGAAAAAAAAAAGAAGGAAAGAAAGAAAGAAAGGAAAAAAAAACAGCAGAGGGTGGAAAACTTAATCCTTTTAAGAAAGCAAGCTCTATTCAGTCCTAATCAGGAACTTCTGCCCTCATGCCAGCTTCCTGCTGAAGTAGATGAGGAGCTGCAGACAAAGGCCCCTGAACAAGTTCTCAGTGTAGGCAACCCTGCAGCCAGGTACTCAGGGTGTATTGCCAGAAGGATGTTTGAAGATTTAACTGAGTAGGAACCACACATACACACACACACACATGCACGCACGCACGCACCTCAAAGTCTCAGATCCATTGCCTGCTCCAAGGCTTAAAGAAGGGATCCCTTATGGTGGGGATAAGCTGAGTAGAGGATCCAGCAACCACCCTAGAAGTGGAGCAGCTGTTATTCAGAGAAGACCTGGGGCTGGAGTCCTAGCTGTGCCATATGGGAACTGTATGATGCTGGCCAAATCTCAGAACCTCCATATAAAGCACTTTCCAAATATGGGAATAGAAACCTCTACCTAGAGAGATTTTCATTATAAAATAAGACAGTGCATATGAAACACTTTGCAAAGTACAAAATAAATATGTGATAGTGGTAGAATTAGCTGATTGCTCCATTGATTACAGGTATGTAGAACCCAATCAAGAAATTTAAGCTTATCTACCTACTCTACTTCCCACATTACCAGATTCTCATAAGTCATGGAAACTCCAAGTAGTACATAGTCAAATATATTCTAACACCTAAACTTTTCCAATATTAGAGAAAGAAATACAGAAGATTGGGATAGACTAAAATGCTCAGAAAAAGGAGGAAAGCATTTTAAATCAGTTAGAAAAAATAATATGAGGAAAATTGGCTAGTGAGGAAAAAACATCAAAAATAACAATTCATACTTCATTTCTGAATCAAAATAATTTTAAATGAATTGAAGATCTAAGCATTTAAAAAAGTCATAAAAAGCATGATAAAGAATGCTTACAATTTTATTGAGGCTCTCTAAGCATGATAAAAAACATAAAAGAAATACTGATAAATTCAACCACAAAAAGAAATTTAGTATTGGAGAGGATAAAAAGTAAATACACACACAAAGCAAATGACCTACCAAATTTTTTTAATTTACAACATATCACTGCAGACAGAAAATTAATATAAAGAATGCTTTTTACAATAAGAAAAAGCTAGGCAAACTAATGGGGAGAGTTATGTCAAGGATCTAAAGATACATTTCAAGAAAAAGAAATTCAAAACACACAAAATAAGCGAAGGTGTTCAATCTCAATCATAACAATGAAATTCATGTGAAAACAGATAAGAAATACCATTTTCACCTATCACACATGAAAAAATGTTGTATATATATCTAGTCTTTGTGAGTAAGAGGATAGGAATGATTTTTTGAAGAAGAGTGTCATGGAAGACCATTTATCCATAGATAGAGAAAATTTTAAATCATATATTCAGCATTTAAACCATAAATGTATGCTCCTCATAAGTATATAAACATTATATGAACAACAACATTTGCTGAAGCAACGTTTGCTTTCAAACAAAGATGGGTCCTAAGTGCCCATTAGTAGACTAGTCAAATAACATAGGAAATATTCATACAACAGAATACTAAACGTCTACTGAAAGAAAGAGAGCTATTTATACTGACATGAAAAAAATGCTCACATATTGTCAACTGATGAAAACCTACTTTGCAAAACAACTTATCCAGGTTAACCCTAAAGTAACATGTATTTTATTATAAAAACATACAATATATATGTTGTCTTATAAATGCATAGCAACATTTATAATGTTACCCAATGGAACTGAAATTTAGAAAACTGGGAAAGGAAATGTACCTTAACTTAGTACTTGATTTCAATTTCTATGCTGTAAGAAAATTTTACCATAAAAAATAGAAGGGAGGGGCTGGAGCAGTGGTTCGTTGGTGGTTACGGCGCTTGCCTGGTGTGCACAAGTACACAGGTTCAAACGCCAGCACCCATGTACACAACTAAGTGTCAGAGCAATGAAAACTATGTGAAAAACTCAATAAAAATTGATTCTCTATGTCTCTCTCTCTGTCTCTGTCCTTCTCTCTTAAAAAAAAAAAAATAGAAGGGAGACCAGTAGAGAAGAGGAAGGGGACTAGGGGAAGGGAGGAGGGAAAGGAAGGGGGAGGTCCTGGGGAACAAAATTGACCAAATTATATTGTTGTATTTTGTGAACATACAAACATATAACAACAAAATCCACTATTGTGCATAATTATAATGCACCAATCAAATAAATAAAAGTTACCATAAACTTTTTTAATTTTATAATATAAAATCCAAAAAGATACTTTCACATTCTACATGCATAAATTCCAACAGGACTAAATGAAAAACATTATCATAAGTAAACTAAAAGTAGATATAGCATGCATTATGAATATAAAGCTCCCAGGAGGTATATGAATTCTTTACATGGGGACCTAAAGAACAATAAAAACATCAAGATGAATTCTTCCAGAAAAATTCAGCATGAACAAATCTGACCTGTAATTTTTCTTAAATATAATTATATCCTATTTTATTAACTTATTTAGGAATACCTCAATGCCATTCCAAAAAATTAGATTTATTAAAATATGTATAAATAGTTTGATGAGATTAAAATATGTGTGAAAATCAAACAGAAGGAAAATAGGGAAGGAAAAATAAATGAAATAATGTTAGTTAAAAAAAATGTATGTTGCAACCTCCTGGTACCTCCATAGCTTTAAATTTCCTAATATTTCTGCCAAGAGAGAAACATCTCTCCCAGACTTCACAGTGCCCATAAAGTCAAAAGCAAATCAATTGCTTGTGAAGAACCCCATTATTGTGGGTAGTGATTGCTGAGAGAAATTTCCTTCATAATACATTAACAAGGTTCTCAAAAAAAAAAAATTCCTACAGAAATGGATTTCATGGTGAAGTATTTATTAGGGTGAGGAAAACAAAGAGGGGAAAAAAGCTACTTTTTATTTTCTAGTACAGGATCTTTTTCAAAGCAATAAAACAGAGATGAATTTGCTTACTTCACAGTCATGGTATCGACTTAGATCACTAAAATCCCAAAGAATGCTAATGACAAAACAGTTTTTGCTAACCTGCTTTTCCCCAGCACCTCAACCATGCCTGATGCATATTAAGTATTCAAAAAGCATTTCATAAAAGCATGGTGAACTTGACTTTATGTGAACATTCTGTAGCCACCTACTCCTCTGCTGTCTTCCATGATGCTTTTCATCAATGACAATCAGGGTTGCAAAGCAGGAAAACACACAAAGGAAGCTTGAAATGCCTTTCAAAACATACTCCTTCCTTTCTCCTTGCCCTAAGAGTTGGAAGGTGGGTACAAAATTGTTAAAAGATAAGTTTTCTGGTGCAAGACCAAACAGTTCAAAAGGTGCTATTGTGCAGCTGTCAGCCATGGGAACTGTGCTGCAAAACTAATAAGAATGATATAGAAAGCCTGTGATTTAATCAGCGGCCAACTCCTGACCCTCAGGACCTACAGAGGTACACATCCATCAGGTGTCAAGTGTGTATTTCATAAAGGAAATGGAAATTTCAGAATTAGGGAAATAGCTGAAGGTGGAAGCTGTCACTGACCCAAGAACTTCTTGCAAAGATCTGCCAAGAGGACCTCACAGAAATCACTCTCATCAAGTGACTTGATATTCCCTCTTCACTTTCTGGTTACAACTCAGCACATGACAATGAAATGTTTCAGACTCTAAAGAACTAATTTAAAAGGGTAAATACTGGGGAATGATATTAGTCAAACTATATTGCTATATTGTATGCATGTACAAATATGTAACATGAACCACACCATTATATATAATTATAATGTGACAATTAAAAATGGCTCCAATGATTTTATGCTTGCCTGGCATGTGTGAGGACCTGGGTTCAAACCCCAGAACCATGTATACAAAGTGTTGGAGCAACCAAGGCCACATGAAAAACTAAATAAAATTGATCCTCTCTTTCTCTTTCTCTCTCTCTCTCTCTCTCTCTCTCTCTCTCACTGTCCCTGTCTTTTCTTTAAAAATGGGGGGAAATTAATAAATTTTAAAAGATTTTCTAAAAAATTTTGCATTCACCTTCTAAGCAGGCAGCCTTTCCAAAATGAAAAGGAAATACAAGCACTCAACCATCTGAAGGAGACCTTTGGAAAGAGAGGTGCAATTAGAGTAAAAGAAAGAATCAAGCTGGTTACAGTGCTGCAGCCTGTAATCCCAGAGTGGTACACAACCATAATCCTAGCAACTGGAAGGTTAAAGGAGAAGGATCACAGATTTAAGGCCAAAGAGGAAAACTTAGTGAGACTCTGTCTCAATATAAAAAATAAAATTCCAGTGGGTATGGGTATAGGGATTGGAGGGGTGGCTCTGCAGTTACAGCACTTGCCTAGCATGTACAAGTATGCGAGTTCAAACCCCAGCACCATGTACACACAACAAAGTGTCAGAGCAATGAAAGTGACATGAAAAACTAAATTAAAAAATTTAAATTTAAAAAATTTTTTAAAAAATTCTCCCTCTCTCTCTTTCTTAAAAAAAAAAAAGTCCAGCTAGTATAGTTCAGTAGTAAAATGCCCAAGTTTAATCTCCAGTACCAAAAATAAAAATTAAATTAAATAAATAAATAAAGTGTCTCTAACAAAGATATAAAATCAGAAACACCTGAAAGCAGCAAACATCCACTATAACCAAACCAGACTGCCACTGGGATGCAAATCAGATAGGTACAATGATGGGAAAGGTAAAATTATTAAACAGGCTTCTCTTAGTGTGTTCTTGTCCTTGCAAGATAGTCAACTGCAGTAGCAAAACAATAATAATAATAATCTCCTGTTGGCCAGTTGGGGAAGCCAGCCTGCATGCACTCAGCCTGGAAGAGACACACCACCATCCATCTTATCCCTTAAGCAGTAAGGAGAGGGAGAAGGGTACACATGAGCAGCTGCAGGCTTACATACTCATTTTTCATACTCATACTCCTTTCCTTCCCAGCTGGATCACAAGATCATGACTTCACTGTCCTTTATATCTGATATCACCAAAAAGTCCTGAACAAACTAAAGACCATTCATAAATTATTGATCCTGAGTAGTAAATAGAACACATCAGAGAACACCACATAGACACAACAAAACAGAAATTTATCCTATTTTTAAAGACTTCCAATGAACAAAATTCCACATTTTATTCTATAATCCAACCCAAAACCCTAGACTAAAAGATCAAAGTTCCAAAATTCTATCATATAAGTAAGGGGCTATGTACAAGTGCAGAGACTACAGAATGGTGAATAATGCAATAAAAATTAACTCCCCAGGGCTGAAGCATTGGCTTAGCGATAGGAGTGCTTGCCTGGCATGCACAAGAACCAGGGTTCAAACCCCAGCATCACATATATAACTAAGTATTAGAGAAACAAAGACCTGATGAAAAATAAATAAAATTGATTCTCTTTCTCCCTCTTTCTCTCTCTCTCTCCCCAACCCACCCACCTGTCTAAAAAAAAAAAAAAAAAAAAAAAACTTTCCCCAGATCAACGTGGGCATTCTGTCCCTTTACAAATGGAGAGTCACCTATACGAGATGACGAGATGGAGCTAAATGAAGAAGGGGGAAACAGGGACCTGGCTGCGACTGGAATGGAAGAGCATTTGGTCAGTCCCAGGGCTCTGGCTACCAAATTGCCTCCTTGTACCTGAGACCTCAGATCAATTCATTTGCCAGGCCGCTGAGGTGTCACTGCTACCAAACAATGTACAGATGCCCCAAGAAAGTTCCTTCTGCCAACAATATCTCTTGCTAGACATAAACACCTACTTTCAAAGCTTGACATTTATTAGCACCCAAATGATGTTTATTACCCTGCAGTTTGTGATCGTGTCATGGATTCTATCAACCAACAAGACTAGATTAGTTCACATACCTAGGCATTTATGACCCTGAAGTGAGCCAGTGTTCAGAAAGAGACCTGAGGACACATGGAACTCATCAGCCCACAGGTGGATGAGCTCCCCTGGACCAGGAAGGCCAAAAAACATCCAGGACCAAGGAGAAAATGCAAATTAATGAAGCAAGAGTCTATACTATAACCAAAATGGACCATAACTAAAAGACATGTGCTAACCAGGGTATAAAAACAACCAAATACTGAGGTAACATCATTTTTTTTAAGTAGGAAGACTTTTATTTTAAATAAAAATTTTTAAAAATGGTAAATATCAGTGGAATTTATTCTTATGCTGAGTTATCTATGTACAAATATGAGAGGAATTAATTTTTTGAGAGAAATCAATTTTTAAATTGTAGAAATTTAAAAATATTTAATTTATAGATATGTATATTTTTCAAGTAAAATTCAACATCTACATATTTAACCAGAACACTTCAAGAGAAAAATGAAAATTTGGAGAAACATTGACAGTTATATGCTGGGTTAGGTGGTCAGGGAAATAGAAGCAGCAGAACAAACTGGAATGGATTAAAACTCTAAATTTCAAAAAAATATAAGTGGTATAAAAAAATGCTAATCACTTCAGTATTTTTTATCATCTTTTGCAGTAGTTATTAATTTTTGTTAACTATTGTTCATTGTTCTAAGTGTGACAAAAAGGCACCTGAATTATAAACTTGGGCCTTTCTCTTTAAGTCTTCACTCCAGGGAAGGAATAATTTGTATTAGGGTCTTTCAGAAAGTGATTTCAAAGAGAGACTCCCACATTTATTTCCCCAGCCATCTTTCTGCCTGGCCTGTGCTTCCAAGTTCTGTCTTCACAGTTCTTCTATTAACAGGTCTATTTGTGATTCCCATCATGTAGATTATAGGAAGTTCAAGGTTCTTCATCAATTGTGGCAATATAATAAAACTCTGTTTCCTAAAATATTGACTTTCTGTCTATTGCTATCCTTTCTAAAACTTACTCTATGTCCAGACACTACCAAATGAATCAATAAGGGATATTTATTAATAAGTTTCTGTTTATAATTTATCATGTAATTTTTCACCATCAAATTTCCAGCAATATAAGCAACTGAAATGTAGGAAATCTGAAAGTCGGAGGGTCAAGAAAAGTATAACGATAGGCCCAATTACTCATTTCTTAGATCTGAAAAATCCAAGTTGCCACACTGCCTTATCTGTCATTTTCTATTTTGCAGGTTTCTTAATTACCTTTTGCATTTCAACTCAAAATTCAGGTAAAGAATTACCACCAGTACAATGAGCAAGAATGTTTCTTTTAGTTTGAAATCTGGATGCTGTCAAGTCATTGTAAAAGTCAAATTGGACAATTAACTAAATACAGTAACTTGCCATGATTACCATCAGGTTCTTGAATGCCCACAGGGTACATGTCCATATGGAAAGACAACTAATGAGAATATCTACATAGAGTCACTGAATAACCTCACCTGTTGCCCTAATTCTCTGCCTCTTTGTCCTCGTGGAGATTGGCCCTTGTTTTCTCAATGCAGCATTAGTCCATGCAGAGCAGGCTGGAGTTTCCCTAGAAAGAGGAAAAGGTCACCCAGGGCTGGGGCATGAGGAAAGCTACTGAAGCCCAAACTCTCCTTCTGTTTAACTCAGGGAAGAACTTTAGTGTGCCTACAGCAAAGCACTTAACCTATTTGTGTCTCCATCTCTCATTTGTAAAATGGGGCAATCACAACCTCCCTGCTTCATAGGCTTGGGAAGCTTCTTTAAGTTTGTAAATCATTTTGAAGATGGGAGTGGTTGCTCCTGGCTCTGGCCATGAGTCTTCCCTTGGCATTTTCTGGCAGCTGGCTTTGTCTTAGATGGAAGATTGTATGCTTTACTGTCCCTCTATCATAAATACTGAACATCCAAAGGGAATCTTATTGACACTTTTTCCTAAATTTCTGTGTTCCCAGTTGTACATGTTTTCATCACAGTTCAAAAAGTATTAATAATTTTGGATGCAATAACAAAATAAACATCCTTGTAAAAATCCCACAAAGTCTGTGGAATTATCATCAATAATAATTTCTTTAAATCAAAATGGTTCAACGATCTGGATATTAACCCAGCAACTTTAAATTTACTTGAAAAAGCAGTAGAATCAACACTACAAGACATAGGCGTCAGCAATGCCTTCCTTAACAAACTCCCAGGGCCCAAACAGTAACGTCAAGAAAAAATGAATGGGATGTAATTAAACTAAAAAACTTTTGCACAGCTGAAGAATTAGTCAAGAGTGTCAAGAGAGACCCAGCAGAATGGGAGAAAATCTTTGCCTGCTACACCTCGGACACAGTGCTAATATCCAAAATATACAAAGAACTAAAAAATTAAACAACAAAATCACAAATAATCCAATCAATAAATGGGTTACAGAGCTAAAAATAAACATCTCACCAGAGGAAGTCCAGAAAGCCCATAAATATATGAGAAAATGCTCTACATCATTAGCTATAAGGGAAATGCAAATCAAAACTTCACTGAGATTCCACCTCACTCCTGTCAGAGTGGCAAAAATGAAGAACACAAACAACCACAGATGCTGGAGAGGTTGTGGGAAAAGAGGAACACTGTCACATTGCTGGTGGGACTGCAAACTGGTTCAGCTCTCTGGAAAGCAGTGTGGAGACTCCTCAAAAAATTAGGGTTGGAACCATCTTATGACCCAGCTATCCCACTTCTTGATATTTTTCCAAAAAAGTTAGAATCAGCATATTATAGCGATGTGGCTTCATCAATGTTTATAGCAGCTCAATTTACTATAACTAGACTATGGAACCAACCCAGATGCCCCTCACTCAATGAGTGGATACAAAAACTTTGGTACTTATATACAGTGGAATTCTACTCGGCCATTAGAGAAAATTATATGGCTTTTGCAGCCAAATGGATGGAGATAGAAAAAAATTATGCTAAGTGAAGTATCCCAGTCTCAGAGACTCAAGGGCCGAATGTTTTCTCTCATTTGTGGAAGCTAGAATACAACTGGAAACAGTATGTTATATGGCTAAGCTAATAATAACCTCAAAATGTATGAATTTTTACATGAAGAGGGAGAACCTTGCCTAGAATACCTGAAGACATAGGGAGGGGTGCAGGGAGGGGGAGGGAATAGGAAGGATATCTTGAAGACTGGAGGGAGGGAGTATGGGGGAATCAACTCAGAGGGAGTTCTCCAACCTCCACGAGAAGTCCATTTAACACAGGGGTTCTTTTGGGGTAAACATAGTACCAAGGGGGGAAACCATGACATGACATCAGCCTTAGCTAACTATGTAAATATACATAGGTTCTTGATTGTTTGATAATGATTCCCCCTCAATTGTAAGTCCATATTCAACTAATAATAATAATAATTTCTATTCTTGAAGTTATTCCCACATTAGGTTCAAGGGTATATTTCTATAAATTCAGAAACAAATGAATTTTGACCATTCCTGCCAAGTGATATTAAACCTAAATCAAATCATCTTTGCTATTTAGTCCCTCAAAGACCCATGTGTTAAAGTCTTAGTCCCCTGTTTAGAGCTTTGGGAAGGTAGAAGAACCTTTAAGACACGGGTCCTAGTGGGAAGTCTTCTGGTCATTAGGGTCATATGCTCAAAGGGAACTGTAAGACATTCATCTCTTACTTTTTTGCCTTTTTATATCCCAGCTGTAAGCTGAAGACTTTGCCCTGCTGTACACACCCTGTGACCATATGCTGCCTTGCCACGGGCCCAATAGGAACAGGTCACTGAATCATGGACTGAAACCTCCAAAACTGAGAGCTAAAATAAACTTTCTCTCTTTGTAAGCTGAATATCTCAGCTATTTGTTGTAGTAATGGAAAGTTAACACAATCTTTAAAAAGGAAAGCATTCTCATCCATTTTTAAGTTGCTCCTCCATACACCATATACACACAGATGTGTAATGAATTCTTAGATATTTTCTTATATATTTAAACAAAAAAAATACAGAAATTTTTAAAAACTCATTTGTGTATTAAAAATATCTTACAAGAACTACATTTTAACCACATTTTAAGGATGTATTAGCTTACTTTGGCTGGGTTGTTTTGGGTTTACTTTTTGTTTCTGTTTTTGTTCAGTCCTGGGGATTGATCCCAGGGCCGCATGCATGTTAGGCATATAAGAATGTGCTCCAACACTTTGCCACATTCCCAGTCCAGTTGCTTATTTAGATATTCAATAACATGAAGTTTTCAAAAAATAAACTTATTTAAAATATGTTTTACTTAAGTAATCATTATTATGGTACTAGCTACATAAAACATAGTACATCCACTATGTATGATACACACACATGCACAGAATAAAATTCTAGATATGGTTTAATTTTTTTAAAAACTGTGGAATAATGCTTAGCTTGTCCTATATATTTTATTTTTATAATGAAGTGTCAGAACAAGAAAAGCCACATGAAAAACTTAATAAAATTGATTCTTTCTCTCTCACTGTCCCTCTCTCTCTTTAAAAAAATAATAACTTAAGAAATTATAATGTCATAAAAGATATATTTTATATGTATGAAACAGTATATACAGACTATATCTGGAACAACAAAAAATAACAATAGTAAGAGCAGTGAAAGAATGAAAAATCTTGGTCACTTGAAGGAAAAGTTCTGACACTGGGTGCTTTTTGTCTTTGCAAGTATAGAGGTTATTTCAGAAAAGTTTGTCCAGTTTTAATTCTAAAGATAAAGAATCCAAATTTGTCTAAAATTAAGTACTATTTTACTGTGTCTGAATTACTCCACACTTTCCTAAAGACCAAATGCTTTCTATATAAAATTAGGAATATGTCCAGGAATATTTCTGGTCTCTTATTGTGTCTATACAGAATTCTTATATTTAAAAAAAAGATCCAAAGAGAAAAGTTGCAAGTGGCCTAATATATGTCAGAAATTATCACCAGACCTTTACAATCAATGCTCATATCCCTTTGTCAATGTTAGGCGGTGTCTATATGAATTTTTTGGGTTAGGGCTACTTAATAGATCAGAGCCCTTTATTGATTCATACTTTCAAATGAAAGAAATATTCATGATATGAAATGCCTTTGCAATTATGCTCCTATTCAATATTTAATAATTGTCCTGTGATAATGATAAACTGGGGAGAAAGAAAAATGTTGGGCAATATAGGGACAAAATGCACAGAAGACATGTTAGCTATTCATTTTGAGGAGTGGGAAATCAGGATAAATGGAACTACTCAATGTCCAACCTGAGTCTAAGAATCTCTTTT
>PVKS010015772.1:0-45268 GCA_004027875.1 Aplodontia rufa
TTTTATACACATCTTATATTATTTTGTTAAAATCTTGTAAGGTTGCTCAAAATAAAAAAAATTTAAAAAAAAAGACTTAAGTCCTATCCCAAGGATATCTCACTATGACCATGCAAACTTAAAAAAAAAAATCTAAATCTGAAAAATACCTCTGGTCACAAGCATTTTCAGTTAAGGAATACTCAACCACAGAACCACAGGAAGGCAACCTAGAACTTGCTTTCTGAGATAGAAGTAGGTTGAGCATCTGCTAAAATAAAAATAAAACATGCTTGGGACTAGGAATATAGCTTAGTGTTGGAGCACTTGCCTAGCATGCACAAGGCCCTGGGTTCCATCCCCAATTCTAAAACAAACAAAAAACCTCCAGAGGATTTAATTTAAGACCCAGAACCAGGCAGCAGCATGGAAGGCTGAGCCCCCAAGCAACTTAGTAAGACTGTCACAAAATAGGAGCTGGGCGCAGTGGTGCATGCCTGTAGTCAGCTTGGGAGGCTGAGGCAGGAAGACTGCCAAGTTTGAAGTCAGCCTCAGCAATTCAGTGAGACCCTAAGCAATTTAGCAAGCCCCTGCCTCAAAATATGAAATAAAACAGCCTAGGGATGTGGCTGGGTTAAGAACCTAGGTTCAATCTCTGGTACCATCCCTAGATAGATAGATAGATAGATAGATAGATAGATAGATAGATAGATAGGAAGGCAGGCAGGCAGGCAGGCAGGCAGGCTGATGATATGGCTCAGTGATTAAGTGCTGCTGGGTTCAATGCCCAATACAAAACACACACCCCAGAGTCTTATAATGCAATATCCAAAATCACTTGAAATTTGATGTCATGAAAATTTTAACTTTCCTGGGGGAATAAATAATCCATATCTACCAACACAGATTTACACAGATATTAGAATTACTTGATAAAGACTTTAAAGCAGTTATAAAAATATTCAAAGAAGCAACAGAGAATAGTTTGGAAAAAAGAAAAATGGAAAGTCACATGAAAGAAAGAAAATCTAAGAAGAACCAAATGGAAAAATTTTTAAATACGATGACTAAAATTAAGACACACTGGACAGACTCAACAGAAGTGAGATGACAAGGGAAAGGGTCAATGAATTTGAAGGTATAACAACTGAAACTTAACTTAAACCTAACATCATACTTCATGGTGAGAAATCAGATGCTTTGCACTTCAGATTTAAAACAAGGCAAATTATTCCCTTATCACTCCTATTCAACATTCTTGCACTCAAACTTCAAAGTAATTAAGTGTATTTTGGTTTTTATAGCTCCTACATACACTGTGTGAATAAGAGACCAACCAATGTGTCAGAAGGAGGAAACGCCATTTCCTCTGAGCACAGGAAGAAGGAAATAACACCGATCACTTACAATGTGCCAGTCACTGCATTAGGCACTTTAAATATTTTGTCTTACTCATTAATTACTCAGAAAGGTATGTATGTTTGCGTTATTTTAAAACTCAGGAAATAAAATGAGGTTCAAGAATGTTGAGTAGGTGCTGGAGTGGTGGCTCTGTGGTTATGGCACTTGCCCGGCATGTGCAACTACACAGGTTCAAACCTCAGCAACCCATGTACACAACTAAGTGTCAGAGCAATGAAAGCCATGTGAAAAACTCAATAAAAATTGATTCTCTATGTCTTTCTCTCTCTGTCCTTTTCTCTTTAAACAACAACAACAAAAAAGAATGATGAGTAATTTTCCCAAGGTCACATGCACAGCTTAAGGGAGAAGAATGGTTTATAATCATGACTCCAAAGTCTAATAGTCCTCCCACTTAACTTTACCTCAGTTCAAGAAAACTTTCCCTAGTTATTCACTCCTTTTACAAGGAAACTTAAAACATCAAGAAGTTTCTTCTGGCATATATTTTTTCCACAACTTTGAAAAATAAAAGCAATTTTATCTGGCAAATTCTCCCTCTCGTAGGGCTAAAACTGTCAGTAATAAATGAGCCTTTCTGAAAACCCAGTGAAAACACCAAAATTAAGTTCATCATTATTTACACTTAAATTCCTCTCAAGTTTCAGAATTCCCACTTTGAAGAGAATTATTAATATGAGGTTGACTGGGACTTTCTCGAATATGGTACTGTCCAAGTTCTCATTATTGAGAAAACTTTAATTTTCTAGTATGACTGATTCTTAGAGATCATTCTACTTCATATATGTGTGCCAAGTAGAGGGTAGATTATTCACTTTTTTTTTTTTTAAAGAGAGAGGGATAAGAGAAAGACAGTGAGGGGATGGGGGGAGAGAGAGAATCAACTTTATGTTTTCATCTAGGCTTTGTTTCTCTGACACTTAGTTGTGTATGTGGTGCTGGGGTTTGAACCTGGGTCCTCGCATATGCCAGGCAAGTGCTGTAACCACTGAGTCACCACTCCAGCCCTGATTATTCACTTTTTTAAACTATGGGGAAAATATATTCTTTTTGGTCTAGAGTTCTATGGAATTTGACAAATGCACCAGTTGTGCAACCACCACCATAATCAATGTACAAAACAGTTCAACGGCACCTCAAAAATTCTCTCATGCTGTCCATCTATATGTAGTCAACTCTTCTATCCCCAGCCTCTGTAACTGATGATCTATTTCCTGTTCCTCTAATTTTTTGTGTGTGGTTGTTAGAAAGAGGGGGACAGTGAGAGCTTTCATTCCTTTCGTTGCTCTGATACTTTGTTGTGTACGTGGTGCTGAGGTTCGAACCAGCATCCTCACCTACGCCAAGCAAGCGCTGTTAACTGCTGAGCCACAGCTCCAGCCCTATAATTTTGCCTTCTACAGAATACACATAAAGAAAATCATGTAGTATGATTTTTCTAGTTTTCATTAGCACAATATATTTGACTCATCTCAGTTGTTGAATACTTCAGTCATTTGTTCCTTTTATAGCTGAGCAGCATTTCACAGTATAAGTGTATCACTGTTTATCTAATCACTAGATAAGGGAAGCCTTATTTCCAGTTTTGGTGATAATTATTAATGCCACCATAACTATTCCTTATGTTTTCAAGTGAACATAAGGAGCGTACTGCTAGGTAACAATTGTATGTCTAACTTTACAAAAAATTACTGCACTCTTTCCAAAGTGTTTACATTCGACCAACAACATGAGAGCGCAAGTTGCTTCAAATCCTGGCAATTGATATTATCAGTTTTTCTAAAAAGCCATTCTAACAGGTATGTATGTAGTGGCATCTCTTGAAGTTTTAATTTGTGTATCCCTAATGAATAATAGCATTGAGTATGTTTATACACTTATCCACATTATATTTGATAAGTACCTGTTTAAATTTTTTTGTGTATTTTTTAAAAACTAGGAGCCAGGTATGGTGCATGCCTGTAATCCCAGCAACTCGGGAGGCTGAGACCCTAAGCAATTTAGCCAGACCCTGTCTCAAAATAAAAAATAAAAAGGGCTGGGGATATAACTTTGTGGTTAAGTGACAATGGGTTCATTACTTAGTACCATGAATAAATAAATAAATAAAAATAAAAACCAGGCTGCTTCTCTCCTGTTGGGTTTGAGAGTTTGTTATACACAAACCATTATATTCAAGCCTTTTATAGATGGGTTTTGCAAATATGCAAAGACTCAAGTCTGTGGCTTGTCTTTTCCTTCTGCATACATGTCTGAAGATTTAATCCAGAGGCACTTTATTTTAAGGGTCTTGCAAAATTGGGGAGGCCTCAAATTTGTGGTTCTCAGCCTTAGTCCTCCAAATTGCTAGGATTATTGATGTACACCACTGTGCCCAGATGTCTTTTCATTTATTTATCAATATCTCTGGCACAGCAGAAGTTTTCATTTTGATAATTTTTAATGCATTTTGCTTCTGATATTATATCTAAGCAAGTCTTGCCTAACCCAAGTCTAGGTTTTTCTTATCAGCTTGGAAATTCCACAATGGCAAGAAATTTGTGTTGTATTAATTCAGGTATGTTAACCAACTAGAATAGTGTGTCATACATAGCAGTGCTAAATACATATTGATTACTGAATTTATCTGAAATTTCAGCTTTTTAGCATGAGATCATCAGCTCTGTGGAATTAAAAAAAACCTTGGATTTGGTTGTCCACAGGATTTTTTTTTCTTCTAGTTTGTGTCATCTTCCCATGTGACAAGCACACTTTCAAAATATTCATAAGTTACTGATAAAAATGTTGTACAGAACTGAACCATGTATAGCCCACAACGAGATATTATAACTTCTCTACTTCTTCAAAACATACAGATGCTGCTGGATGTGGTGGCACAGGACACAGAGGCAGAAAGATCACAAGTTTGAGGCCAGCCTCAGCAAATTAATGAGGCACTTAGCAACTTAATGAGGCCTTGTCTCAAAATAAAAAATAAAAGAGGGGGCAGCTGGATGGCTTGGCGGTTATGGCGCTTGCCCAGCAAGTGCAATTACATGAGTTCAAACCCCAGCACCCAGTATACAACTAAGTGTCAGAGCAATAAAAGCCATGTGAAAAATGCAATAAAAATTGATATTCTCTCTCTCTCTCACTGTCCTTCTCTCTTTAAAAAAATAAAATAAAATAAAAGGGGCTGGGGTTATAGCTCAGTGGTAAAACACTTCTGGGTTCAATTCCCAGTACTCAAAACAAAACAAAACATGGTGCTGCTCAATTTAGGTTAAGAAAGGCTATTAAATCAACTACAAGTCAGGTGTGGTCGTATAGGCCTGTGATCCCAGCCACCTGGGAAGCCGAATCAAGAGACTCTTAAGTTCGAGTCTAGCCTCAGCAATTTAGTGAGGAGCTAAGCAACTTAGATCCTGTCTCAAAATAAAAAATGAAAAGGGCTGGGGGATATACAGTTCAGCGGTAGAGTGCACCTGGGTTCAATCACCCACCCACCCAACAAATAGAAATTGACAAAACCACATCAACATCCAGCACATCTCTCATCTCCTCCACCAAGGTATCCACAAGATATTCAAAATGCCACCCTGAAAATCAAGCTCTTTTATGTCTTTTAACATTCTTTGGATTTACTGGTCTAAAGACTCTAAAAAGAAATGAAGCTAATTTACTGTGACATGTTCCTACTGAATTTAAGTAGATTGCGAGTCATCAATTCTTTAGTTTGTAATAAACTAACATGTATTTAACAAAGACTCAGGATTTTTTTTTTTTTGAGGGGGCATGATAAATTGGTTCTGGATTTGACTTCCACCTTTTTAAACTCAAGACATTTTTCATCATTATTCTAACATCATTTTCATTTTCTATTTTTTTGATGATTAGTAATATAATCATACACCAAATTTTTCTTCTTTTTACTACTCAGAATTCCTTCAGAATACTCTTTTTAAAAAATTTTAATTAAGAAGTTGAGTTATTGTACAATCATAAAAGCACATCAAGTACAGAACACTTTTTTTTAAAGAGAGGAGGACAGTGAGAGAGAGAGAGAGAGAGAGAGAATCAATTTTTATTGAGTTTTTCACATGGCTTTCATTGCTCCGACACTTAGTTGTGTACATGGGTGCTGGGGTTTGAACCCGTGCATTTGCGCATGCCAGGCAAGTGCCGAAACCTCAGAGCCACCGCTCCAGCCCCGAGAATATTCTTAAAATCTTTTTGAACTACCCTTAATTTTGATTCCATCTTTAGCCATTTTATGCTTTCAATTTGATGTCCTCCTGAAAGTGAAGTTAGAAATAGCACAAAAAAAAAAACAAAAAACCAAAAGCCTCAGCTTGTTCTGAGCTTTCACCTTTCTAGTATAAAATAATTAACTTATTTTCTGCTTTATCCTTAATTCTATAATTCTTCCACATTTTCTATATATCCTTAAAAAACCTGATCCTGGGGCTGGAGTGGTGGCTCAAAGGTTTGAGAACTTTATTTTTTCAAAGAACCAACTCTTAGTTTTGTTAATAGTTTGTATTTTTTTTTTTTTTTGTTCTCAATTTTGTTGATTTCAGCTTGATTTTGGTAATTTTGTGTCTTCTGTTAGTTTTGGGGTTGGATTGTTCCTCTTTTTGTAGTCGTTTGAGTTGAAGCATAAGGCTATTTATCTGGTCTCTTTCTAGATTTCTGATGTATGGACTCAGTGCTACAAATTTACCTCTTAAGAATGCCTTCATACTGTCTCAGAGGTTTTGATATGTTGTTTCCTCATTCTCATTCAATTCCAAGAACTTCTTAATTTCTGCTCTCATTGCCTCTTTTACCCATCCTTTGTTTAAGAGGGAATTAGTCAATGTCCAAGTATTTGATTAGTTTCTGTTGTTTTTCTTGTTGTTGACTGCTAAGATCATAGCATTATGATCTGACGGAATACATGGGATTATATCCACTTTTTTATATTTGTTAAGATTATCTCGGTGAACTAGGATGTGGTCTATTTTAGAGAAGGATCCATGAGCTGCTGAGAAGGTAAATTCAGCTGTCTTAGGATGGAATACTCTTTAGATATCTGTTAAGCCCAATTGATTAATAGAGTTGTTCAAATTGGAGATGTCTTTATTGATTTTTTGTTTTGATGATCTGTCTAGAGTTGATAATGGTGTGTTGAAGTTCCCCAGAATTATTCTGTTAAGATCAATGAGGGGATTAATGTCCTTAAGTATTTTTCCATATATTTGGGGGGGGGTTGTAATGGGGGACATAAATGTTAATTGTCGTTATATCTTCCTGATGGACTTTCCTTTTTAGTATAATAAAGTGACCCTCTTTATACTTTCTGACTAGTTTTAGCTGGAAATTAATTTTATCAGTAATTAGAATCGCCATGCCAGCTTGCTTTTTTGGGCCGCAGGCCTGGTAGACATTTGGCCAACCTTTCACTTTCAGCCAGTGTCTTTTTTTTTTTAGCCTGTGTCTATTTTTGAGTGTCAAATGTGTCTCTTGCAGGCAACATATTGTTGGATTTTGTTTTTTCATCCAGTGGGCCAGTCTGTGTCTTTTAATTGGGGCACTGAGACCATTCACATTCAAAGTTAGAACAGATATGGGAGGCTGAGTCTCAGACTTTGTAGCAATTACAGAGTTTTGAGTCATCTTGGAAGTCCATTTGTGTATGATTATTGACTCACCCTTGTTTAAGGATTTAGGGTATCATTAGCATTTTCTTCTGAATGGAGAACATCCTTGCGAATATTCTGTAGTACAGGATTTGTGTTCATGTATCTTGCTAGGTTGTGTTTATAGTTGAGGTATTTAATTTCCCTATCACATCTGAAGCTGAGTTTTGCAGGGTATATTATCTTTGGGTAGAAGTTGTTATTTTTCAACACTTGAAAGATATTGTTCCAAGCTCTTCTGGCCTTCATTGTTTGTTCTGAAAAATCCATAGTGATCCGAACTGGTTTGCCTCTGAATGTGATTTGGGGCTTTTCTCTAGCTGCTTTTAGAATTCTCTCTTTAATTTCTCTGTTATTCATTTTGTATATGATATGTCTTGGTGAATTTATCATTTGATTAGGCCTGTTTGGTGTTCTATAAGCATCTTGGATGTGATATTCTGGATCAATTGTAAGATAAGGGAAGTTCTCGCTTATGATTTCCCTTAAAATGTTCTTAATGCCTCTAATGTGCTGTTCAGAGTTTTCCTCCAGGTCAATGATTCTCAGATTATTATGCCTCATCTCATCAAATATTATTTGGAAGTTCTGATCATGTAATATAAGTTGCTTATCTTGTTTATCCTCTTTGAATTCAACATTGCTTAACCGATCTTCATTTTCTGATGTTCATTCTTCAAGAGCTGAAGTTCTATTTTCAGTGGAGTATACTCTGGTGTTGGTATCTTCCAGTGAAGATTTGATTTGGTTAACCGTGTTTTTCAATCCTGATAGCTCTGCTACATCTCTTTTCAGAATGTCTATTTCTTTGTATAGCTGATCTTTCATCTCATGGAACTGCTCCCTTATTTCCTTGTAAAAGTTGTCTCTCATCTCTTGAAATTGTTCTCTGATCTCTTTCCTTATTTCTTTTCTCAACTCTTTGATTGAATTACTAATCATAATGCTGATACAATATCTTTGGTTTTCATCTAGGGCCCTGGCTATGGGATCCTTGGGTGGAGAGCTGTGAGGTTAAAGAGGAGAATTATTTCCCCTTTTCCTCATTTTCAGAAACAGAGAGCGTGTCTTGTAGTTCAACCTTGTTACTCTTGGTGGAGTAACTGGAGCTTCTTATGGCCTTGCTTCGTTGTGATGGGGAGCTATATGGTCAAGACAGACTAAAGATGCCAGACCGTTCTGCGAGAACTTGAGAGCCTATAGGTGCAGATACTAGTCCGTTTCAACTAAAACAGATGTGCTGATGACTAGCACCAATAGTAGCAGTTTTCTTTGAGAGGGCTCTCACAATATATTATGATAGCAGTAAATTACCCATTTTGAAAAGTGTCTGTTTCTTCAGATAGCAGGAGCTCATGGGAATCCGCATGCACTCCTGCAGCGTGAGGTGTTTCTCAGGAGCTTCTCAGAGTCACTGTTGGTGGGTGGTTGCCATGTTCTCTCCACAAGGAGTGTTTCTAGGCACTAGTTCATTAATACTTTAATGTTAGGTTTTCTGTTTTGTGTTTGTTTTTTTTCCCCCCAGATTCTCACTTCTGGACACCTGTCATATTGACTATATCTTGGTAATGATGCACCCTAATGTCAAAAGTCCATGATTAACATAAGTAAAAGGTGGCAGCATAAGAAGAATAATCCCAGAAATGGAGAAATGGGCTCATTGTGGGCACAGTGAAGTACTAGGAAGATGGGCAGTGGGAGGAATATCTGATCCTGGAATGCAGCCTTCTCCAGGCCAGCTCTGTCCTCCGGGTACCTGCAATCTGGGGGTGCAGAGGAGCTGCTTCCTCCTGTCTTCTCCAGTACCGCAGCTCCTGGCCTTGCTGCTCAAGGATGGAGAGGCCAGTGGTGCCTCTGCACAGCTGGGCCAGGTCCACGAGGCTCTCACAGCCTCCAGCCCAGCCGGACGGGAAGGCGGGGCCTCTAGAATTCCACTTTTGCTTAAGAGTCTACAATTTACTCAGTGCTTACTGTCAGGTATATACTAAGTACTGCATGTATTTCTCACTGAATCCTAACACCCCTGGGGCACAGGGACAATTAAAATTTCCATTTTGAAAATAAAGAAACAGGTAAAGAAAGTTTACATAATTTATCCAAGGTCATTCAATTCAAACCCAAGCAGACTGACCCAAACATTGGGTCACTGAACATTCATTATTCATCTATTGAATTTTTCAATTTTACTGACCTTTCTAATACTTAAGGCATTTATCATAAAGGTCATAAACTAAGGTGCAAATAATTAAATATCTAAGGAATAGTAACAGATAGAATATAAATCAGTAAGAATACTCAGTAAAATAAGTATTTTAGTAAGTAAAATAACATACCATATATAAGCTGAATGAATATAACCTCTTCAGGGGAAATTAAATAATATGAAATCTAAGAAGATACAAATATTCTCATGTACAATGAATACTGATTACAAATTCCATTTTCTAAATACTTTCTATCTAGATCCATGTTTGGTTCTACCCACTGGTCTTAAAAATGAAGAATAGGAGTAAGGCAATGTTCTCAAACTAAACATCACTGAATCTATTCTATGGATATTTAGTGCACATAGTCTATCAAATTTTGGAGAAATTTAACATTAAAATATAACATTAAAATAATACATAATAATGTTTCATATCAATAAGAAAGCATACTGCTATTTTTCATCAGTATTATCTGTATTAAGCTCAATAATGGATAGCTTGAGCTTTAAGATAGATTTCTCCCTTTTCTCATTTTTTTCCCTAATTAGAAAACTCAAAAATTAACTCAATATTATAGGCTGTCAGAAATATCAACTGGTCACTCTGTCAACCACTTCAGGATGTTTGGATTGAACTCAGACTCACAAATTATAGAGCATCTTGTTACTTCATAGCTCAGATACTACAACAATGGGCCTATTATGTCAAATTCTGGAAAGCTGTAATTGCCAGCTTAGAAGACAGTGATGGGTAGGTTTTAAATCATTCTTAGGTTGAATTCAGCTCTAGGAAATATTTCTTCATGTTCTTTCTATTGGGATTTGACTGCTTAAAAAAAAAAACCAATATACTCCTAATTTCTTTGTCCATTAAGTAAAGAAAATCATCAGTACTGGGGAAAGGCAGACTTTCAGCAACTCAGATATATCCCCTACATTTGTGATGCTTAAAAAATCTGACATCTCATCCTTGGGTACTTGTCATATATACTGTCAAGTGTTAAAATGTGTCTGTTCTTTTTGTTTTGGGGTACTGGGTATTAAACTCAGGAGCTATATTCCCACTCCTTCTTCATTCTTTGACAGGATTTTGCTAAGTTCCCAAGACTGCCCTTGAACCTGTGATCCTCCAGTCTCAGCTTTTGAAGTAGCTGGGATTATGGGACCACATCCCCCCCCCCCCCCCCCCGCCACGGCTGAGGATCGAACTCGGGGCCTTGTACATGCTAGGCAAGCGCTCTACCACTGAGCTAAATCCCCAACCCCCACATTTTTTATTTACTCTTTATCATTGATTATTGATTTGAAATTCCAAATAAACAGATTTAAAAATCACAATATCTTGGACTTTTTATTTTGTTCTACTGATATTTCTGTTTTGGTACCATAACATGCCATTTGCATAATTTCAAATTAAGAACCAACTTTAATATTTGTTTTGGCATGATGACTTTCACTAATTTTTCTTCCACAGATTTTTCCTGGTTAGTTCTCTGTGTTTACTCTTTGACATAAACTTTAGAATAATTTTGTTTAGCTCTCATAAAAAAAAGAGAGCTTTGGTCTATTTGAGAAAAACTGACTTTTAGTCAGCCTTCTATCATTATAATGAAGAAAAAAAGGTTTATTTTAGTCCATAGCTTTGGCAGAGTAAAATCACTTCATAGGCAGGGAGCAAAAGAAAAGAGATGAGGTCCTACCATTCCCCCTAAAACCAATACCTTCTGGTAGGCCCTACCTCTTAAAGGTTCCACCACCTTCCCATATCACCATGCTGGGGACGACCAAGCCTTTACCACATATACCTTTGGGGACTCTTGGAGCTATACCATTTTACCCCTGGCCCCCAAAGTTTCTTGTCTATATCACAAACAACCTCCAAAGTCTTAACTAGTCCAGCCTTCCTTAAAAGTCCAAATCTAAAGTATCTTCTGAGGCTCAAGGCAAACGCAGCTGTGAGCCCCTATAAAAATAAAAAAAGTACCATATCTCCAAAATACAACAGTGGGACAAGGCAGAGAGTATACATTTCCATTCTGAAAAACAGGAGTAACAAAATAGAAAGGAAGGACTAAAGCAAGACAGAAACTCATCATGGCAGCCATTTAAACCTCATGCTCTATGTCCAGCACACAAGATACATCATGATGAGACGTGGCAGAATATGTCCCCCTACAGTTTGCTGCTTATATAGTCCATGTGGTCACTCTCTTAGGCTGGCTTTGTGTGCTGCCTGAAGCTTGCCTTTGGCAGGTTTTCCACACTGCTGACATCTCTAACTTTCTGGGGTCTCCATTCCATTTTCAGCTTCACTCTCACAGCTCCACACATTGCTATGTCAGTGATTGTTTGCAGGGGTGCTGCAACATGCTGATTGGTCTCCCAGGCTTTCTTTGGAAATTTCAGTGGAAGTCTCACAACTTGTGCATTCTGCATGCCTGAAAAACCAACATCTCACGGATGATGCCAAAGTTTGCTGCCCATGTGAGCCACACCTACACCTGCTTGAACCACAGCTACAGTGACCCCGGAAGGTCTTGCTAATTGAAGATAGGGAAACAATTCCTGGGGCTGTCCTGGGTAAGCATCAATGCACTGGGGTTCTAATCACCAAAGCACTTTGCCTGGGAATGCCTCTGAAACAAATTTTCATTTCTGTGTCTCTGAACCTGTCATGATTTCAGACCTGCTGCAGATTGCTGACATGCCCTGCAGGCATCTTCCCTAGACTTCACTGTTTGCATCCCTGACAACATTCTGTGTCAAACCCCCCACCCTACACACACTGGGGATTGAACCCAAGAGAATTCTATCTCAGTCCTTTTACTTTTTCTGAGACAAGGTCTTGCTAAATTGCTGAGTCCAGTCTCAAACTTGTGATTTTCCTGCCTGAGCCTTCTGAGTAGCTAGGATTATACAGCATGGACCACTGTGCTTGGCTTGCATTTAGATCTTTTGCAATCTCAGCAGAATCACCTATTAAACTCCACCTACAACATTCTAGGTTTTTCCTAGTATGTTACTCCAAACTTTTCCAAACTCCTCCTGGAAAGTAATTCCAAAGAGTAGTCCACATCACAAGGTGTACAATAACAGCAAAGATAGAAAACTGGTAACAATTTTCTATGTTAGGTTTCAGTTGCCACAATAAATACCTGAGATTATCAACTTATAAGGAAAAAAGGCTTATCTTGGTTCATGGTTTTAAAGGTTCAAGCTCATGACTGGTTAACCTTGTTGCTTTGGGCTGGTAAAGAGGCAGCACAACATGGCCAGGGTGAGTGATAGAGCAAAAATGTTTACCTCATGGAATGGGAACAAGAGAGAGGAGAGCAGGGGGCTGGTGCAAGACAAGCCTCCAATAACACAAAAACCTCCTGGTAGGTGCCACTTTTAAATTTTTCTACCATCTCATAATAGTGCCTCCCTGAGAAGCAAGCCATTACCACATGGACCTCTGTGGGGCATGTAAAGATCAGAACCATAGCACTGTTAATATTGAATTGCTCCATCCAGATCTTTTTACCAAGTCTTTTCTCTTAGTGAAGTGTTATAATAGCTTTCAAACACATAACTGTACATTTCATTATAGATTACTATGAATTTCATAATTTTTGTTGCTGTTGTGAATAGGTTTTCCCTTTATATATTCATCCCGCCCTCTCCTCCGGTTTCTGGGAACCACTGATCCTTTTTTGCTGTCTCCATGATTTCGCCTTTTTCAAAACATCATAGTTGGAATCATTCAGCATATACTCTTTACAGATTAATGTCGTCTGCTTAGTAATATGCATTTCAGTTTCCTCCATGTCTTTTCATGGATTGACACCTCACTTCTTTTCAGTGCTAAATAATATTCCATTGTCTGGATGTAGCACAGTTTATTCACTTACTGAAGGATATATAAGTTGCTTCCTAGTCCTATAATTACGAATAAAGTTGCTATAAAATACTCATGGGCAGGTTTTTATGTGGATGTGTTTTCCAACTCATCTGGATTGAACATAATTGCTGGACAGATAGCATTAGTTTTTTAGTATTACGGTTTGGAATGTAAGATGTCCCTCCAAAGTTCCTGTGTGAGTGAGAGGCAATGCAGGAGAGCTCAAAGGTGGAACCACCGGGTTATGCGAATTTTAACCCAATCAGTGAATTAATCCCAGTAGGTATTAATTAGGTGGTAACTGTAGGCTGTGGCTGGAGGAGACAGGTCACTCTGAGTGTGCCTTTGGGGTATATATTTTGTATCTAGCTGGAGTCTTTCTCTCCCTCTGCTCCCTGGAGTCACACCCTCTGCCATGATATTCAACCTCACCTCCAGCCCTGGGGAATAGAACCAGCCTTCTGTGGACTAAGACTTCTGAAACTGTGAGCCCACAAATAAACTTTTCCTCCTAAAATTGTTCTTATTGGGTCCTTTAGTCACAGGAGCAAAAAAGCTGACTAAAACATTCAGTTTTCTATTAAATTGACAATGGTCTTACAAAATGGCTGTACAATTTTGTATTCCCATATGCAATGAATGAAAGTTCCAGTTGCTTCACATATTTGCCAATATTTGGTGGTGTTAATGTTTTGGGTTTTCGAGTTCTAATAGGTATATAAACCTATTGGCGGGGGTACTGGGGATTGAACCCAGGGGCACTTAACCCCTGAGCCACATCACCAGTCCTTTTTCATACTTTATTTTGAGATAGGATCTTGCCAAGTTGTGTGGCTGGCTTTGAACCTGTGATCCTCCTGCCTCAGCCTCACTCGACCACTGATTATAGGTAGGAATGTACAACTGCACCTAGTTACCTATTTTTACTTGTACATAATTTGTCTTTTTCTTTTTTATTGTTATAAGGATTGTCTTAGTCTTCGGTATCCTGCAATTTCATTTCTGTGTCTGAGTAATTTGCTAATTTCTTCTAGCTGCTTTTATTGGGATATAAATCACATATCATACTATTTATTTATTTATGCCAGGGATTGAACCCAGGAGCACTTAACCACGGAGCAACATCCCCAGCCCTTTTTTATTTTATATTTTGATACATGGTCTAAATTGCGGCTAACTTTGAACCTGCAATCCTCCTGCCTCAGCTTCCCAAAATGCTGGGATTACAGGTATGTGGTACCTCGTCTGTCCCACACAATTTATTCACTCAAAATATATAAGAGTTTTTGGTATATTATTAACTTTAAAATTCTGATAAATTTTACCATTACAAACATTTTTGGGTGTATAATTCAGTGGTCTTAATTATATTCACAAAGCTGTATTACTACTCAGTGCAATTTATTTCCTAAACTATTATATCACTCTAAACACAAACTTTGTGACTATTAAGCAATAACTCGCCATCTCTTCTTCCCCCATAACTCCTGGCAACCTCTAATCTTCATGTCTTTAGGAATTTGTCTCATATATATGACAGAAGCAGAATCACAATCTATTCAAATGTCTTTAACTTTAATTTATTTTAATAATAAATATTTTCTTAAAACATTCATAAGTTTGTTAAATTTTCAAAATTATAACAAATTACAAAGATTCACATAACTTAAAATTTCTCTGGGTCTGTGGTTGCATCTTCACACTTTCTTACTTCCAGTATATGTATTTCATTATGTTACAAACACACACACACACACACACACACACACACACACACACACACAGAGGTTTTTTTTTTTTTTTAATTAAGATTCATTTCCATTACTAACTTCAAGTTAGTCAATCTCTGTTTTCACTTCATATTAAGAATAAAGTAAGGAGGGGATGGAGCAGCAGCTCGGTGGTTACGGTGCTTGCCCGGCATGTGCAAGTACATGGGTTCAAACCCCAGTAACCCACATACACAACTAAGTGTCAGAGCAATGAAAGTCATGTGAAAAACTCAATAAAAATTGATTCTCTCTGTCTCTCTCTCACTGTCCTTCTCTCTTAAAAAAAAAAAAAAAGAATAAAATAAGGAGGCTGGAGTGGTGGCTCAGTGGTTACGGTGCTTGCCTGGCATGCACGAGGACACTAGTTCAAGCCCCAGCACCACGTACACAATGAAGTATTAGAACAATGAAAGTCACATGAAAAAATGGGATAAGGTTTGTTTTCTTTTTCTCTCACTGTCTCTCTCTCTTTAAAAAATTTTTTTTTCTTAAAAACATAAAATTAGGGGCTGGCTCAGTGGCTCGGCGGTTACAGCACTTGCTTGGCATGCATGAGTAAACAGGTTCAAACCCCAGCACCCACGTACACAACTAAGTGTCAGGGCAACAAAAGCCATGTGAAAAACCCAATAAAAATTGATTCTCTTTGTCTCTCTCATACTGTCCTTCTCTCTTAAAAAAAAAATTAAATTAGCACTGGAGCAGTGGGTCAACAGTTGGAGCACTTGCCTGGTATGTGCAGGGACCGAAGTCTGAACCCCAGCACCACATATACAACTAAGTGTCAGAGAAACAAAGGCCAGATGAATAAGTAAAATTGATTCTCTATCTTAAAAAAAAAAAAAGAAGAAGAAAATAAAAAGTAGGCATTTATTCATTTATTTAGGTACTGGGAATTGAATCCAGTGCACTTTATTATTGAGCTACATCCCCAATCCTTTTTATATTTATTTAATCTTGAGACAGGGTCTCACTAAGTTGCTGGGATTACAGGTGTGAGCCACCATACCTGGCCAAAGTAGGCTTTTATATCTGACTTTGCTTTCAGTACTAAGGAATGAATACAAGTTTCTAAGAATTTCCAATAGTTTTCATTGTATCACTTAATCAATTCATTTGGTCATATATGGCTATTCAAGTCAACAACAACAACAAAAAGGAAAGATCTGATAGAAAACATAGAACAAAATATTTTATATATGGACTTACTGTTAGCTGTATTATCTATTTTAGAAATGTGAAGATAGGGAGCTGGAGTGGTGGCTTAGCAGTATCATGTTTGCCTGGCATGCATGAGGACCTGGGTTCGAACCTCAGCACTGCATATACAACTAAGTGTTGGAGCAAGCAAAACCAGATGAAAAACTAAACAAAATTGACTCTCTCTCTCACTCTCCCTCTCTCTTAAAAAAAAGAAAGAAACAAAGAATTGTGAAGATGGATATTGGCCTGTATCTTATTAGACTATGAGAAAAACTTGCCCATTTGAAATAAACATTATTAAAAAGGTCTCTTTTCTTCTCTCAGACACTATCTCACTGAAGAACTGCAGCTGACTTATGCTTTAATGGCTAAAATATTTGACACTGGGACTTCTTTTGTCTGTATTCCTTTGCTAAACTCCCTCTGAGTAAGGGACTTTTATTCACAAAAATGTACTTTAGAAAAACTATTATGTGGACTTTCATTCTCGAATGAATTAAATCATTTTTCCTTTTCTTGAAAAAAGTATTTATAAAATAGATTCCTACCCCCTCTTTGGTAATATTATCCATGAGTAGAAACACAGAGCTCTGATGTGAGAGACTGAATCATCAACAGTTCCCAGCATTAACAAAAAGTAACACAATAATCATTAATTTATAAGGAGTTAAAAGGCACATGATCACATATACACAGTATATGCTATAGTAAATATAGTATACAGATGTACAGAACACAATATCAAAACTAGTTTCGTATCTTTAACCAAAGAAGTATAGTTAAAGTAAAACAGGCTGGTCTTTAACTATAAATTTAGAATACAATTCCATCTGAACAAATTGTATGACATAAGCAAATATATTAAACCTAATCATACAAGTTTAGGGCTGGAAAGAATTAAAGAGGGCTAAAACCTTCACTTTTAAAATGCTACCCTAGGTTTAAAAAAATTAAGTGATTTAGATAAGGTCACATAACTAATAAATTAACAGAACCAGTAACAACTCTGGGCATGGTAAGGTATGCCTGTGTGCCTCTTGGTAAGAGTCCATACCACCAATGAAGTACTTTGGGGATAGAGGAAACCAAAGCTAAATTTGATGAAGCCTCTAAAACTACCAATTAAAAAAAAAAGAATAGGAAATGCAGGAACATGATAAACAATAAATTTTTCATTTTTACCTTAGTGAAGAAAAGCAAGAGTTCAGAACTTACAAGAAAAATGGATTCCACTGAACACCCCATGCTCTTAATTTGAACAACTGAAAAGTATGCTCTTGAATGAAGTAAATCATAGGGAGAAAGAAACTTGCCAAAACTTAATCCAGCCTTAATTTTGTCAATACAAAATCTGACAAAGATGTTACAAGAAAAGAAACTCGAAGGCCAATCTGTCTCAAAAACATAAAAGCAAAATTTCTGAACAAAATATTAGCATATAGAATTTAGCAATATACTCAAATTAATTGTAATGGGTATTAAATTGAGATTCCAGAAATGTCATATTAGATGTTTAAAATATGAAGTGAGGTTTGCCACATAACAAAACTAAGATAAAAATGATAATCATTCAAATAGTTACAGAAATGACTTTCGATAAAATTCAGTTTCCATTCATAATTTAAAAAACATTTCTTAATCAGAAACAGAAGAAGCAGATGCATGGTGGTGGACACCTGTAATCCAAGCAACTCGGGAGGCTGAGGCAGGAGCATCACAAGTTCAAGATCAGCCTTGGGAACTTAGACCTTATCTCAAAATATAAGGCTGGGGATGCAGCTCAATAGTAGAGTGTCACTGAGTTCAATCCCCAGTAAACCCTGACCCCAATACATATATACATACACACACACACACACACACACACACACGAGAGAGAGAGAGAGAGAAGAAAACTTTGTTAATTTGAGAAATTGTGATAAGATTGAAAATCAGGCAAGGGTACTTGGTATCAATAATTCTACCCAGCACTGTATACTGGGCACCAGTCAAAACAGAGAGGCAAGAAAAAGAAGTTAAAAGCGTAAGGACTGGAATGGAAGAAATACAATTATATTATTCAGAGATTATATTAGAAAACCTAAGAGAATGGTTAAATTACTAGAATAAATATATTTAGCAAGGTTGCTAGATATAATTGCAACTGTATGATATAGAAAAAGCAATTCTCAAGTTCACATGGAATAACAGGAGACCCAGATTAGCCAAAACAGTACTCTACAGGAAGGAAGAAGTAGGGGGTATCTAAATCCCTGACCTGAAATTATACTACAGAGCTGTAGTAGCAAAAATAGCATGGTATTGGTATCAAAACAGAACTGAAGATCAGTGGAACAGAATAGAAGATCCTGAGAAAAACTCCCATATCTTTAATTATTTGATATTTGATAAAGGGGGCAAAAGCATAGTGTGGAAGAAAGACAGCCTGTTTAACAAATGGTGTTGGACAAATTAGCCATATGTAGACAACTGAAGCTGGATTCTTCTCTTTCGTCCTGCACAAAAATTAAATCAAAATGGATCAAAGACCTGGATATTAAGCCAACAACTTTAAACTTACTAGAAAAAGAAGTAGGGTCAACACTGCAGCACATAGGAGTCGGCAGCTACTTCCTTAACAAAACTCCCATGGCTCAAGCTGTAAAATCAAGAATAAATGAATGGGATGCAATTAAACTAAAAAGTTTTTTAAAGACCTAGTCAAGAGCATCAAGAGAGAACCTACAGAATGGGAGAAAACCTTTGCCTGCTACACCTCGGACAGAGGGATAATATCCAGAATATACAAGGAACTAAAGAAACTGAACTCCAAACTCACAAATAATCCAATCAATAAAATGGGCTAAGGAACTTAAAAGAAACTTCCCTCCAGTGGAAGTCCTGAAAGCCCATAAATATATGAGAAAATGCTCTACATCATTAGCTATAAAGGAAATGCAAATCAAAACTTCAATGAGATACTACCTCACTCCTGTTAGAATGGCAAAAATGAAAAATTCTAACAATGACAGATGCTGGAGGGGCTGTGGGAAAAGAGGAACACTGTTACACTGCTGGTGGGACTGCAAACTGGTTCAGAAACTATGGAAAGCAGTGTGGAGACTCCTCAAAAAATTAAGAATGGAACCACCTTATGATCCAGCTATCCCACACCTGGGTATTTTCCCAAAAGAGCTAGAATCAACATATTATAGTGATATGGCTTCATCAATGTTTACAGGAGCTCAATTTACTATAGCTAGACTATGTAACCAACCCAGATGCCCCTCACTCGATGAGTATACAAAAACTTTGGTACTTATATACAATGGAATTCTACTCGGCCATTAGAGAACACGATATTATGGCTTTTGCAGCCAAATGTATAGAGATGGAAAGAATTATGCTCAGTGAAGTATCCCAATCTCAGAGACTCAAGGGCCAAATGGTATCTCTCATCTGTGGAAGCTAGAATACATGGGGAAGCAGTATGTTAGCCAGCTAAGCTACCAATAACTTCAAATTGTATGATTCTCAACGCAATAGGGGGATGGCTCCCTAGGTTACTTGGAGGCGTAGGGAAGGGGATGGGAAGTGGGGAGGGCATAGGAAGAACTCCTAGGAGACTGGAGAGTGGGAATATGGGGGAACCATCTCAGAAGCAGATCTCATTCCTCCACGAAATACCCATTTAATGCAGGAGTTCTTCTGGGGGAAACAGCAACAGTGGAAACCGAAGCTATAACTAAGTATATATACATTGGTTATTGATGGTCTGATAATGTTTCCCTCTCAATTGTATCTCTATATACATCTAATAAAAATAGAAATAAAAATATCTCAAAAGGGCTGGAAAAAATAATTGCAACTGTACTTCTGTAACAGTAATATGAAAATGAAAATTTTAAAAATACATTTGGGACTGGAGCAGTAGCTTGGCAGTTATGGCACTTGCCCGGCATGCACAAGTACATGGGTTCAAACCCCAGCACCCATGTACACAACTAAGTGTCACAGCAATGAAAGCCATGTGAAAAACTCAATAAAAATTGATTCTCTCTCTCCTTCTCTTTTAAAAAATAAAAAATTAAAAAAATAAAAATGAAAATACAACATTTAAAACAGTATCAAAACTGAATGCTTAATATCATTCCCTAGTCATAAATCTAATTTACCAAGTCTCCTCCAAAATAATGTATGGCAATTCAACCCTTCCAATATAGCTTAGATCAAAAATCTTGGTATCCTTGACTTCTCTTTGTGATGCTTTTAAATCCAACACATCAATAACGTTATCAGCCCTACCTATAAAATAGATTCAGAATCTGACCTCTTCCACTATTCAAATTTCATCTGGACTTTTACAATACCCTCATAACTAAGCTCTCTGCTTTCACCCTTGTCAACCATCAGCAGAGCAGAGTGATCCTTTTAAAATATGTCATATAATGCCTATCCTCTGTTGAAAAGTTTTCTAAAGGCTTCCCATTTCACTCTAAATAAAATCCCAAGTCCTTAAAATAAGGACCTCTATTAACAGTTTTTCAAAGGAAGTGTTTAGGAATGGTATATGGGCATTTTTGTTAACCATAACTGGGAAAATTTCTCATTGGTAGTGGGCAAGGTCCATGAATGACAGACAGCTGCTCCCCTATGACCTTTAAAAATGCCCTACTGGACAATAATTTGAAGTAGATAAAAAGTTTACTCATAACTATTTTGCATTACAGCCAATTCCAGTTTACATATATGTATATAACACACACATAAACTTACATACGGTAATTATTTTTGCACAAAGGTAACTGCTATATCATGGCAAGATTATACTTTGACAAACATTTATACACCGAATATAATTTTATTAAAATTTTACTTTTTCTTTATATACTTAATTAAGCATAAGTACTGTCATATGTACTATGTATACATTTAATTTATGATAGTATAAGGAGCATTACGTTTGTAGTGAAAATGTAGGTGATAGGTCTGACACTATGCAAAGTATTACTAATCTTCATGATCTGGGATCCTTCTACCTATGAGCTCTCATATCTACCTACACCTATTGATTTACACACTAACTGACAGAGCTTTTGTTTGATATGTACGAGGCTCTGGGTTCAATCCTCAGCACAGCAAAAGTGAATGAACAAATGAATGAACGAACACCCACTTTCTTGGTATGCCTTCAATCAATACATCACGCATTCTCTTGTGCCCAAGAGCTTTTTTTTACATTTGTTCCCTGTCTACAATCTGCTTTCTCAGATACCTGAGATGCTTATTTTCTTTAGGTTTTTGTTCAAAAGACAATTCTTTTCAATGCAGGCTTCCCTAGTTATCCCATTTTAAATTGCACCCCCATGTGTTCTCCTCATGCCTAATTTCCTTTTCGAATACCAGATACCTATAGACTCTGTTTATCTGTATTTGTTCATTAACACCCACTAAAATATGAGTACTGGGTAGAACTTTTTTCTATGCTGTTTCATGTTCCATGTATTCCTAGTACCTAGTACAGGGCCTGGTATACAACAGATGCTCGGTAAACATCTGTCAAATAAATCAATGAGTTATGGGTCTCAAACAGAAGAAAATTGAGCACATTCTTTAGCTCTGAACAACTTAAGAAACATAAAAATGAATACTTATACAATAAACTCAAGACAGAAGATATAACTAACAGCTCTGGAATAGAATGCAGATTTTACTGACCTATATAATGTTAAAAAATAAAATACAGCTAATGTAAGTTTCAAGGTAAGAGAAAAAGAGCTTTTTTTCCTCCTTTACTTGATAGTAAATGGTATATCTTGATGCCCTATGAATACAACAAAATTTATAAGTATAGGAAACCCATAGTAGGACTAAAAATAACCTCATTATAAAACTCTTGATAAAGCAAACTCAGAGAAGATGGTAAGGACGGATATATACGTTAAACCATCCTTTCTCTTTATAGTAGGGAATAATAATAAAAATGGATAAATTAAGATAGATGGTAAAACTGTATCATCTAAGGAAATTAAAAGATTATTAATAATAGAAACAAAAATGTTTAATAAGTCACTTGGGGACTGGAGCAGTGGCTCAGTGGTTGTGGCACCTGCCTGGCATGTACAAGGATTCAGGTTCGAACCCCAGCACCATGTACACAATGAAGTGTCTGAGTAACAAAAACCACATGAAAAACTAAGTACAAAATTGATTCTCTCTTTATCTTGCTCTCTCACTGTCCCTCTTTTTTTTTTTTTTAAAGTGTCAATGGGGAGTGGGAGTAAGGAGAGAAGTTTTTTTTTTTTAATTTCCATGACCAGCATTTATTATATTGATAATTTTTTTTTATACTGGAGATTGAACCCAGGGCCTCTTAACCACTGCTACATCTCCAGCCCTTTTTATATTTAGTTTTGAGATAGGATCTTACTAAATTGCTAAGGCTGGCTTGAACTTTTGATCCTCCTTTCAGTTTCCTGAGTCGCTGAGATTACAGGCATGCACCGCTGTGCCTGGCTTCCATGAAAAACTTTTACAGTTTAAATTATATTCAATATTGTTTTTTTCTTTTTTTAAACGAGAGGGACAGTGAGAGAGAGAGTGAGAGAGATAGAAAGTGAGAGTGAGAGAGAGAGAGAGAAACAATTTTTATGTAGTTTTTCATATGACTTTCATTCCTCGGACACTTAGTTGTGTATGTGGTACTGGGGTTTGAACTCATGTACTCATACATGCCAGGCAAGCATGGTAACCACCGAGCCACCACTCCAGCTCCTCAACATTGTTTTAATAAAAACTGATTTTTAAATTATAAGTGATAATATTACATCTTAAATTATAATTTCATGTTTAAGAAAACAGAATTCTCTAGATGTACTTCAAGTGCTGGCTTCAAATAATGAGCAACCAACTATTCCCTAACAATACCATGTAACAAAAATCTTATTGTATATAATGCCGCAATGAAAATAACCCTTGAGCTGGAGTGGTGGCTTGGCGATTATGACCCTTGATTGGCAAGCACAAGGACACAGGTTCAGACCCCAGCACCACATACACAATAAAGTGTCAGAGCAACGAAAGCCACATGAAAAACTAAAAACAATGATTCTCTCTCTCTCTTACTGTCCCTCTAAGAGGAAAAAATAACTCTTACAAAGTTTACTAAAATACAGCTGAAACTTCTTTGCAAATATACAGCAAATTAAATGGAACTGAAATACTTGGAATGAATAAACCATTAACATTTCACAATTTATGCTGAAAATTTATCTCTGAAATCTTATTGCTCTGATCCAAAGGTACGTTTATTTTTAAAAAAATTTTTTGAGGGATATTAGGGATTGAAACTGGGTGCTTTTACAACTGAGATATATCCCTAGCCCTTAAAGAAAGTGAGACAGTGAAAGAGAAAGAGAGAAGCACTTTTATTCAGTTTTACCTGAGACTTTCACTGCTCTGACACTTCACTGTATATGTGGTGCTAGGGTTCGAACCTGTGTACTCACGCATGCCAGGCAAGTGCCACAACCACTGAGCCACCACTCCAGCTCTCCCCAGTCTTTTTATAAATTTTTATTTTAAGACAGGGTCTTGGGCTGGAGTGGTGGGTGGCTCAGCATTTACAGTGGCTCAGCAGTTATAGCGCTTGCCTGGCATGTACAAGGATGCGGTTTGAACCCCAGCACCACGTACACAACAGAGTGTCAGAGCAATGAAGGCCACATGAAAAACTAAATAAAACTGATTCTTTATCTCATTGTCTTTCTCTCTTAAAAAAAAAATCAGGATCTTGCTAGGTTGCTGAAGATCTAAATTGCTGAGGCTGGGCCTGAACTTGCAATCCTCCTGCCTCAGCTTCCCAAATTGCTGGGACTACAGGTATGCACCACTGTGCCCCATGTTTCTTTAAAATTTGCACATCTCAGGCATCACATTATTATTTTTTTAAGGAGAGAGAGGAGAGAATCAAATTATTGTTTTTTAATCAATTTTTATTTATTTTTCATCTGGTTTTGTTTTTCCAACAGTTGTGTATGTGGTGCTGGGGTCTGAACCTGGGTCCTCATGCATGCCAGGCAACCACTGTACCACTGAGCCACACTCCAGCCTCTATTACATCATATTACGATGCAGTCTCTGTCAGCATGCCAACAAAACTACTGATGAATACAATGTACCTCTTCAATCAGTTGTCACTTTAGTCGATTATTTCATTGGTAGGTACTACACAGAGTTAAATATGAACTTCTTTAAACATGACTTGTCATATAGAGTTTCTTCCAAAAAGCTATACTGTGAGGCAGATTTGAAATGAAATATTACTGGGGACTTAGAAGCTTTCACACTTAGGCAATAACATCAGAAACAGCAGAAAATGTCCTCTCTCCTGGAATAAATAGCAGGCTTTTTAAACAGGACAGGTTAGTGTGATCAATGCACATATCATATCACTGAGGTACCAAACATCTACTGAAAGCTTCAGGTCCCACTCAGTGTTAGTTTTTCATCACTATTATGAACTATCTTAGATAATTAACTTATAAGGAGAAAAGGTTTATTTTGGCTTATAGTTTTGGAGACTCCAGTCCAAGATCACATGGACCCACTGTTTTAGGTCTGTAAGAGGCATTCCAGATGGCAATGGCAGGGACAATGTGGCAGAGCAAATTGCTCATCTCATGAGCTAGGAAACAGACAGGAATGGGCTGAGGTTCCATAATCCCCTATGGGTGCATGCCTCCCAGTGACTTAAAGATGTCCCAGCAGGGCCACTTCCTAAAAGTTCCACCACCTCCCAATAACATTACCTTGGGCTCCAAGCCTTTAACAAATGAACCTTTGAAAGATATTCAACATCTAAAGTATAGCAATATTTAATTTCCAGTGTTAAAAATTCAATTAAGGAAAAACATCCAAGAAATAAGATATGTAGGTAAGAATTCCAATATTCAATTGGCATCTAATATTGATAGCAAAAAAATAATAAAAAAATAATAATATTGATAGCAGCAGCAGCTAACATTATGTACCAAGTATGTCCCAAGCAGTGTTGTGTTTTTTTTAAAAGAGTGTGTGTGAGAGAGAGAATCAATTTTATTATTTTTTTCATCTGATCTTTGTTCTTCTAACAGTTGTGTACATGGTGCTGGAGTTTGAACCTGGGTCCTTATGCATGCTAGGCAAGTGCTCTACTCTTAAGCTACTGCTCCAGCCCAGCATGGCATTTTTAATAGTATTTATGCACTTAATTCACAAAACACTTGTACTAGGTAGGTACTAGCCCCCGTTTTACAGATAAGGACATTGAGGCACAGACAGGTTAAGTAATTTGCTTAAGGTCACATCACTAATAATAAATGGCAAAGCCCAAATACAAACTCAGATAGCAAGGCTTATTAAAGGTGTATGCTTTTATTTCCACTGAATTCAGGAACAGGACAAGGCTGTCCACTTTCACCACACTTATTCAATACAGTCCTTGAAACCCTAACCAGAGTTGTAATTAGACAAGAGAAGGGAATCAAAGGAATTCGAATAGGAAAAGAGGAAGTCAAGATGTCTCTATTTGCTGATGACATGATCCTATACCTAGAAGACCCAATAAACTCAACCAGAAGACATCTAGAGCTTATAAACGATTTCAGCAAAGTGGCTGGCTAGAAGATCAACACCAATAAATCATAGCTTTTCTATACTCCAGCAACAAGTCCACGGAAGAAGAAATCAGGAAATCTGTCCAATTCACCATCTCCTCCAAAAAAATAAAAGACCTGGGCATCAATCTTACAAAGGATATTAAGGAACTCTACAACGAAAACTATCAAACACTAATAAATGAAATTGCAGAAGACCTAAGTAGATGGAAAAACATTTCATGTTCTTGGTTATGCAGAATCAATATAATCAAAATGACCATTCTACCCAAAGCCCTACACAGATTCAACGCAATCCCCAGCAAGATACCAATGACATTCTTCACGGATATAGAAAAAGCAATTCTCAAATTCATATGGAATAACAGAAGACCCAGAATAGCCAAAACATTACTAAGCAAGAAAGAAAAAGCACGAGGTATCACAATTCCTGACCTGAAATTATACTATAGAGCTACAGCAACAAAAATAGCATCATTTTGGTATCAAAACAGAATTGAAGACCAATGGAACAGAATAGAAGATTCTGAGATGAACCCCCAAATCTTTAACCATCTGGTATTTGAAAAAGGGGGCAAAAGCCTAGTGTGGAAGAAGGACAGCCCATTCAACAAATGGTGTTGGACAAACTGAACAGCCATATGCAGACAATTGAAATTGGATCCTTACCTCTTTCCCTGCACAAAAATAAAATAAAAATGCTTCAAGGGTCTGGAAATTAAACCAGCAACTTTACAATTACTTGAAGAAAAAGTAGGATCAACACTACACAACATAGGGGTCAGTTCCATCTTCCGTAACAAGACTACCATAGTGCAAGCATTAAAGTCAAGAATAAATGAGTGTGATGCCATTAAACAAAAAGCTTCTGCACAGCTAAAGAATTAGTCAAGAGTGTCAAGAGAGAAGCTACAGAATGGGAGAAAATCTTTGCCTGCTACATCTCGGACAGAGGGCTAATATCCAGAATATACAAAGAACTCAAAAAACTGAACACCAAAACCACAAATATTCCAATCAATAAATGGGTAGGGAACTAAATAGAAATTTCTCAATGAAGGAAGTACAAAAAGCCCCTTAAAATTATGAGAAAATGCTCTAGACATCACTAGCAATTAGAGAAATGCAAATCAAAACTTCACTGAGATTCTACCTCACTCCTGTCAGAGTGGCAAAAATGAAGAATATGAACAATAACAGATGCTGGAGGGGATGTGGGACGACAGGAACACTGTCACATTGCTGGTGGGACTGCAAACTGGTACAGTCACTCTGGAAAACAGTGTGGAGACTCCTCAAAAAATTAGGGCTGGGGGTTGGGGATTTAGCTCAGTGGCAGAGCGCTTGCCTACCATGCACAAGGCCCCGAATTCGGTCCTCAGCCCTAAAAAAACACAAAACAAAAAACCATTAGGGCTGGAACCACTTTATGACCTAGCTATCTCACTCCTGGGTATTTTCCAAAAAAAGCTAGAATTGGCATATTACAGAGATACTGCTTCATCAAAGTTTTTAGCACCTCAATTTACTACAGCTAGACTATGGAATTAAACCCTGATGTCCCTCACTCGACAAGTGTATTCAAAAACTTTGGTACATATATACAATGGAATTCTACTTGGCTATTAGAGAAAACAATGTGGCATTTGCAGCTGAATGGATGAAGATGGAAAAAAATTATGCTAAGTGAAATATCCCAAACTCAGAGACTCAAGGGCCAAATGTCTTCTCTCATTTGTGGAAGCTAGAATACAATCAGAAAGAGAATGATAGATGGCTAAGCTAATAACCTCAACTTGTATGAATTTTTTTTTCTTTTCACTTTTCTATTGGGTTGAACTTTTATAAAATAAAAAAATTAATGAAGAAAAGTATTATTTGGATACATAAAGCTTATCCTTACTGGTAATTATCTTACTCATAAATTCAGAGACAAAGCAATGCATTGACATTTTTGACAGAACATTTTCTGAAAAATACAAGAAAGACAAAAAAGTAAATAAGTACAAGAATTTTAAAAGAAACAACTATCCAAACAAAGGAAAGCTGGTGTGACTATATTAATAGCAAACAAATTGGATTTTAAATGCAAGAAGATAAAAGCATCACTGAAAAATAATAAAAGATATATCTATTCTAGACTTGTATGTGCATAACAACAAAGGCTTAATTCTACAAAACAAAAATTGACAGAACTACAAGAATTTGACAAACCCACAATCACGTTGGGAGACTTTAAATCTACCTCTCTTGATAATTGATAGATTTAGCAAATAAAAAATTAGTAGGGATATAGAAGATTTAAATAACACAATTAGAAAGTTTAATGAATATGTATATAACCCTACATATAACAATTAGAATACACAAAATATTTTCAGGTACATATGAAACAACTGATCATGTTCTCAAGGACATAAGGCAAACATTTCAACAAAACTAAGTATCATTTAAATAATGTCTGTGCTCAGCAAAATTAAATGAGAAACAATAACAAAATGTTAAGATAAAATGATTCTTATACTCATGCCTCAGATTCTAAATACCATCTCCCAGTACCACAGTCCCATAGAGAAATGGTCAATGGAGTAGAAAATACAAGATGAAACTTAGAAATCACAACTTCCAGGTGCAGGACATCAGAAAAAGCAGGGTAGTATTGTAAATCATTTTCATTGTCTTCATTGGATGAACTATTTCACGAATGCACCAAGGAAATGGAATTATACTGCAATCCCTCAAAGACTGGTTTAGGGTGGGAAATATGCATTTCACTACTTCTCTGGAGGAAGAGGGTGCGACTTCAGGCCGGGTGATGCTGGAGGAGGGGCGGAAGGGAGAATGCTACTGCCTCCGTTGGGAGTTCCTTCTGGATAATCCCACCGCGGAGCAAGGACGCAGCGTTTTGGAGGCTTGGCTTCCCTCCTGTTTCCAGCTGGGAGTGTAGATCTCCCGGAGGCACAAGGTTGGTCCCCCATAAATGTTATAGGACCAGGACGTCAGTTTTCTATGGTGGGCCCTGGCAACGCTGAGAAACCTGAGATGGAGGCGGATCCCCTTCAGGAACCCAACTTGTATGAATTTTTATACCAGCGGGGGACCCTTGCCTGTGACACTGGGGGACAAAGGGAGAATGCCAGGGAGTGGGGGATGGAATAGGAAGGATATCAAGGAGGCTGGAGGGAGTATGGGAGTATCAACCCAGTGGGGAACCTTCAACCTTCATGAAAAATCCTACTAATACAAGGGTTAAGTAGGCGAAACATGGAATCAAGGGGAACCCAAGTGGGGAGACCATGGAATGGCATCAGCCTTGGCTTGCTCTGTTATTATGCATTTGTTCTTGATTGTACCACGACAATTCCCTCCTAAATGTAAGACTATTTTGAACAAATAAAATGAAAAAAAAACCCCACAAATAAACATAAAAATTAGGTGCAGAAATATTTATAATGTTTGACATTTTGAGTATGTAATATCTTGAGGATGCCCCTTTAAATTAATATACATTTAAATACAAATAAAGCTGGAACAAACTACAAAATAAATTAAATAAGTTGTAAAATACAAAAAATAAAAGTGTATGCTTTTAAAGAGCTCTAGATGCCTCTCTAAAAGTTTATTACTGAGCCACTGAAGGATACAAAGTAGGTAAATTACAAGACCAACTTTGAAAGATCACTATTACAACAATGAGATAATAATTTATAAGAGAACCAAGATATGAAGCAAGAAAAACGCCAAGAAGGGCTGGGATGTATGGGATGTAACTTAGCAGCAAAACATGATTAGCAATGCATAAGGCTCTGGGCTCAATCACCAATACAGACAAAAAAGAAAAAGCAGCAGCGGAAGACAGAAGAAAAAAGAGTTCTTGTAACAGCCTGAGGGACAGGGGAAAGGATGAAGACCTAATTAAAGCAGTGGCATAAGGATAAAAGAACAAGAAAACAGAGGAGTTAGGTTACTCAAGAAGATTGAATATAAAAGGAAGATTAAGTTCTAGTGTTACGTAGAGTGACTATGGAAACAATTTAAATTCTAGTGTACCTAGAGTGATTATGGAAACAATTTATTATACATTTCAAAATAGCTAAAAGAGAATTTTGAATGTGTCCAACAAAAAGAAATGATCAATGTTTGAGGTGACGGATATGATAACTGTCCTGATTTGGTCATGCACGTTATTATATATGTGTGTCAAAATACCACACTGTACCCTATGAATATACACAATTGTGTGTTGATTTAATTTTTTTTTTTTTAAGAGAGAAGGACAGTGAGAGAGATGGGGAGAGAGAGAGAGAGGGAGGGAGAGAGAAAGAGAGAGAAAGAGAATATCAATTTTTATTGAGCTTTTCACATAGCTTTCTTTGCTCTGACACTTAGTTGTGTATGTGGGTGCTGGGCTTTGGACCCATGCCTGGCGCATGCCAGGCAAGTGCTGTAACTGCCAAGCCTACACTCCAGCCCCTGTTGATTTAAATTTTTAGAAAATTTTAAAGAAAAATAAATATAACGATTATGGTTGACTCTGTTAATTACCTATATGACAGATTCTCTGCTGGAAAAGCCTACCACTATATAGTACAGATTGAAAATAAAAAATAATTGCTTTCTTGGCTTTCCTTGCAACTATGGCTTTGGCAATTGCTTCAATCCTAGTAAGAATCAAGTGTGTGTGTGTGTGTGTGTGTGTGTGTGTGTGTGTGTGTGTGTATGAGAAGGGCTATCCCATCCAGATATAAAAAATACTTGCTTCCTAACTTTGTATCTTTATTTTTTTATTTAATCTTTTTATAGAAAAAGGGGACAGTGAGAAAGAGAGAGAGAGAGAGAAGCAATTTTTAAAAAATTATTATTTACTTTTTCATGTGACTTTCATTCCTTGGATACTTGTGTATAAGGTGCTAGGGTTTGAACTTGTATACTTGCGCATGCTAGGTAACCGCCAAGCCACCCCTCCAGCCCCCCTAACTTTGTATCTTTAAATAATGAAATTCAATATACACATCTTATACACATTTAAAAAAAAAAAAAAAAGAATGGCAAGGCTTAGGCAGACCATAATAGTGACACTTAAGAAGTGTGCTAAGATTTTGAGATAAATATGCCTAGAAATACACTTCTGGCAATAAGTATATCTATACATGTGGAAGAACTTTTTCTCAATGTATAATTTTCTCAGAGGCACATTTACTATTTTGTCTTTTGTTTAAGGATTCCTTCCTTTGAAACATCCAATAAGAACATAGAAATATTTTTAGAAATTTTCAATTCCCTTGTTTACTCCTGAGACAAATCGCTATCACACAAATGAAAGAGATAAAAATATGTGCATAGGTGAATGTAAGATAGAACATATTCATGTGTGTCACAGTATGATTTTATATGTGTGTTTAGTTATTTATTTTTGTCAAAGAGCATTGCTCTTTCCTCTGTCATTTGTTATGTGATGGAAAGAAAAGAGTTTTGTATTAAACCTTCTCCCTTATGCAGCAAAAAAATAAAAAAAATAAATAATGAAATTCAATTATTCCTTAACTGGGTTGCTGTTTGTAATGGTTTATCCAGAGCTTTATATTGATATCTATTAATTTAGTCTACACTTTTTTGATGCTGTATGTCTTTTGAAGCAATACATATGTAAAAAAGTTAAGTTTATAAAACAAACTTAAAAGGTTTTCATGAACAGATGAAGCAGGAATTTTACGTTTTTATTAAAGTTTTAATACTATTCCCTTGTTTAATGATTTCAGCCTGGTGTTTATGGGTGGGAGGTAGGTACTTCTGACATAGTGTTTCTTCTACATTAGTTGGTCTACTTATACTTTCAATATTTTCAGCAGTTAGTTTTGCTCATTTTAAGAATATTACCAATTTTGGGGCTAGAGGTTACCTGGTGGTTACGGCGCTTGCTTAGCATGTATGAGTACACAGGTTCAAACCCCAGCACCACATATACAACGAAGTGTTGAGCAACAAAGGCTACATGAAAAACTAAATAAAATTCTCTTTCTCTCTCTCTCTCTCTCACTGCCCCTCTATCTTAAAAAAAAAATAAAATATTACCAATTTCATCTATTTTCAGGTTCTTCTGTGTATAGTGTCAATTCTTAAAATTTCTTCAGTATCTGTGACTATTTCCCCTTTTTGCATTTACTTGATTAATTACATGTAGCAACTTCTAATTTGGCATAACACTTTGCACCCAAATCTTATGAAGACACAGATTATTAAATGGTACATGGATCAGGAACTAGCCTCTTAGAAATAAAAAAGAGTTCTACTTTCTGTGTCATGGTTCTATAGTCACAAGCAAAATAATAAATGCCTGTTATTAAAATATCAGTTATGGGGCTGGAGCACTGGCTCAGTGATTATGGAGCTTGCCTTGCATGCACAAGGATGTGGGTTTGAACCCCAGCACCACATACACAATGAAGTGTCCAAACAACAAAAGCCAAATGAAAAACTAAATAAAATTTATTCTCTCTGTCCCTCTCTCTTAAAAAAAAAAAACCTGTTATAACTTGTAGCACAATGGTAGTCCTTATCTTAGAAAAGTATGATTCTCCAAACCATCTGGAAGATCATTTAATAAAGCAAAATGTTGGCCTAGGAAACAGAAAAAAATGCAATTCTAGTATCCACATGCTCAGTTCTCCACCTGGTCTATCCTATTTGTATATCATTCCTAGGAACAACTAAATAAGTGCCTTATATACCCCAACACAAAGGGATAAGAAAACCCTTCCATTTCATTTAACAGTGAGTTAGGGGCTACGGTGGTGGCTCAGTGACTTCAGTGCTTGCCTAGCATGTGCGAGGACATGGGTTCAAACCCCAGCACCACATACACAACTAAGTGTTGGAGCAACAAAATCCACACAAAAAACTAAATAAAATTGATTCTCTCTCTCTCCTTGTCCCTCTCTCTAAAAAAAATTAGACTAACTTATAAACATAACTAGTAAGTACAAATTCTGCAGTCAGTCCCTTAATCTCTATTCCTTTGAATCTGAAGATAATGTGACCTCCAAAATGTACCCAATAAAAGATCCATTTGAGCATGCCGTATGTTATACATAATCAGAGAATTAAGATTTTAAGTATAAGTCAAAGGATTGGCTTGGATTTCACCAATTTATTTAACAACCAAAATTAATAACAGCATTTTAAAATATGTCAGTAGGCAATTATAGATAATTCTTGGTATATTATTTTAATTGATGAGAAGTACTGTTTAAATCATTAGTTCTCAAAATTTTGGTTTTAGGATCCCATTACATTAAGGTTTGCAGTTTCTGTTCATGTCAGTTATAGCTAATGATAATTATTATTCTAGAAAGTAAAAGAAGGAACTTCTAGAATATTTAACTTATTTTAAAATAATAATAAAACCTATTGTTTTAGCATAAATAAGATTTTATTTCCATAACATAAAATTTAGTAAAAAATGTAACAGAGTGGCAATTTTATCAAATTTTTAAAAACTCTGTTGATGGGCTGGAGCGGTGCTCAGTAGCTGCTGCGCTTGCCTGGCATGTGCGAGTACGCAAGTTCGAACCCCAGTACCACATACACAACAAAGTCTTGGAGCAATGAAAGCAGCATGAAAAACTAAATAAAATTGATTCTCTCTTTCACTGTCCCTCTCAAAAACAAAAAACAAAAACAAAAAAAAATGTTAAATATCTGACTTACTATACACAGAAAACTGAATTCCCATAATTGCACCTACATTCAAGCTGTTGGAATATGTTGTTTCAGTTAAAGTATATGAAGAAAGTCTGGTCTCACACAGATACATGGCTGGAAAAAATAATACCTTAGGACTCCTTTAAAAGGTTTTGGGGGGCTGGAGGGGTGGCTCAGCAGTAGAGTGCCTGCCTGGCACGCATGAGGACCCAGGTTCAAACCCCAGCATCATGTACACACAACTAAGTGTCGGGAAAAACAAAAACGAAAGAATAAGCAAAATTATCTGTTATAATAGCAGAGAGAAATGCAAGACACAGTGTGGAAACTACTTTCATTAATCATTACTCTAATGCTCAGCAATTTATACAGGTACCAGTGTATTTAAACACACACAGCAGGATCAAACAAGTTGCAGTTACTTGATTATTATATTATTCATAAGCTTTTCTTTCCTACTCATGGTGGCTATTCTACTGCCCTCAAAATCCAATTCCAAGGGGAGGGAACTGGGTCAAAATATATTGTTCTAATGTGTGAATGTATGCGTGTCTAACAACAAATCCCTTCATTATGTACAACTATATACACCAAGAAAAATTTTTTTAAATTTTTTAATTGAAAAAATCCAATGGCACATCTACAACTTCCCTATTTACTCTTCTATAGATGTCTTCACTTCCTATTTCCTTGTGAAAATGTCTTTTGAATAGAATTCTATCAATCACAAGCTACCAACAACATAGGTGTATTTACATCATTTTCCACCTTTGCTTCTCTTAAAATAGAACATACTTCCTTCAGTCTAAAACTAGTCCACTCAATACCTGCAGTGACCACTCTATGATTAAAAATTGTAAGACTAAAGAGAAAACTTTATTTGTTTTAATTCTTCTAATTAACTCTAAGATTTCTAGAATACATCAAACCTGTATTTAGGAAAGTAGACTCTCAATCCCTTTGCCTTGTCACTTAGTAAACACATCCCACTGAAAACAATTTGACTCCTGATAATTCAGGATCCTTATATATTTCAAGATTAGTATTCTTATTAGAAATGATCTTATTTGTACTGATTGCAGATGCCATAGCAAAAATTCTTACTTAAATCTAAAACAAAAATAATCATTTGCAATTTATTTTTCTCATTTAATCCCATCATTGAAACAGAATATGAAGGGATTCAGTTTTGGAGGGTTTTCGTCTCATTGTCCTAATTAACAGGATTTCATATACAATGGGCTGTCAGGTCTTTTCCCACATAGAGATTTATGCAAATATTGGCTTTTACCTTAACTGGGAAGCTACATTTTCCAGTGCGAACACCTTCTTCATCTGTCTGCCACTGATGTGGACGACTGGCCTCTGGAACATAAACGTCTTTCTTTCTCCTAAAACTTTGCCGTAGTTTGTTCATTTTAATTTTTTACAATCTGCAGAGTAAAATAAATATGAAAAAGAAATTATGATCTTACATACTTAAACTTTGGATTACCATACTAGTAAAAACATTAATGTCCCAAATTAAAGATTTTGGCTTAAGAGGAAATGTACTACATTTCCTCTTAGAGTGATACTAAGTCAATCAAACAAATAATTTTTCTTTTTGGAAAGATAATACTAGTCCTTATAAAAACCATATAACTCTAGCAGGATTCAAAATAATAATAAGAAACTTCAAGAATTTTAATTGTCAGAAAACAATGAAATTCTAATGATCCATTTCTCAAATCAATTCTCACTTCTGAAAATGAAACATCTGCATGTAGACCAAGTTACAAATTATTAACAATTTCTGAAAACTTTCATACTTGTTAGGAAAAAAATCATTCAGAAACTTGAGAATCTTTCTGGCTTACTATTAAGAGACACTAGGCAGGGGCTGGAGTGGTGGCCCAGCGGTTACGGCGCTTGCCCGGCATGCTCAAGTACACAGGTTCAAATTCCAGCACCCACGTACACAACTAAGTGTCAGAGCAATGAAAGCCATGTGAAAGACTCAATAAAAATTGAATCAGCTTAACCCAGAGATCTAAGGGTCGATTGTCTCCACTCATCTGTGGAAGTGGGGTCTAGACCCTGGACAATGAGAAAGTTGGTCTAGTAACATGAGTTAAATCCAGATAAGATGCAATACTTTACAATCTAATACTTTTCTAGAGTTATAATGGGAAGGGGAAGGGAGGGATAAGGGAGGGTAATGGGGGGGGGCACTCCTAGGGATAATTGCAATATCCAGAATATATACACATTTTATGCACATTTTATGCTATTTTGTTAAAATCTTGTAAGGTTGTTCAAAAATAAAAAATTTAATAAAAAAATTTTATTGTTTAGTTTTGTTTAAAAAAAAAATTGATTCTCTCTCTCTGTCCTTCTCTCTAAAAAAAAGAGAGAGAGAGAGAGAGACACTAGGCAAAGTAGGGACTGCAATCATCTTTTTATGAAAGATGCTTTGTGAAGTGATAAAATAAAACTTTCTTTAAACATACTTAAGAAAAAGTTCTGGGGCTGGAGTGGTGGCTCAGCGGTTTCAGCACTTGCCTGGCAAGCACGAGAACCCGGGTTCAAACCCCAGCACCACGTACACAACTGAGTGTTGGAGCAACTAAGGCCATGTGAAAAATTAAATAAAGTTGTTTCTCTCTTTCTCTGTCTCTCTCACTGTCCCTCTCTCTTTAAAAAAAAAAAAAAAAAAAAGAAAAGAAAAAGTTCTACCAGGACTAAATTAATCTGAAGAAGAAAAAGAAGACCTAGTTGGTTTAAAAAAACAATAGAACATTCAAGAAACAATGAATAAACATGATAGAATAAGAGCCCCCTTTATAAAAGAGCAAAATCTCAAACTGTGACACTAATACCTCCTGTATCTATTAGCTCATTTCCCCCCAGAGGATTAAAAACCTCAACTAACCTCAAAATGATCTTAAATTCAGAAAGTGATGTGACAAAGTTACAAGAAGGAACCATCTTCTATTAATTCCCACACGATGCCAATGAAAGACTTGAGAATCAGAGTTTGCATTCTGAGCAAAATCATTTTGTATTTTAAAAATGCATAATATCACAGCAGAACTATTATGCCAAATTAGCTAATTTACACAGACATGCCAATTTTACCACACATTTTAGGTAAAACCTATGACAAAGAAATAAAAAAATTCAAGAATTTTCTAAAAATAAATATAAGCAGATCACTCATTCCTAAACTAAGTAAATGAGAGTCTACCATAATCGAATATTTCCAAAAAGAATTCCACAACCTTCCTTGAAGAAACATACTGTTGTATGCTTTTCAAATCACATTTAAAAATATACACAGGGGGGCCGGAGCAGTGGCTCAGCGGTTACAGCTCTTGCCTTGCATGCGGGTTCAAACCCCAGCACCACGTATACAATGAAGTGTGTGAGCAACGAAAGTCCATAAAAAAAACTAAATAAAATTGATTCCGTCTTTCTCTCTCTTGCTGTCCCTCTCTCTAAAAAAAAAAAAATATATATATATGCATATATATACACGTGTATATATGCGTGTATATATATATATACACACGTGTGTATACACACACACACACACACACACACACACACACACATATACACGGGGGCTAAGGATGTAGCTCAGTGATAGGGCACTTGCTTAAAAAGCACAAGGCTCTGGGTTTGAGTCCCAGTATTGCCATTAAATAAATAAAAATATACATAAATGCAAATAAAGAAAACATCTCCATCTTTGCTCAAGCTGGAACTCTCAACAACAACAAAAAACCTATATAAGTCTCTTCTTAATTTTTCTCTTAGCAAATACAAATACCATCCACTTACTTGGTCCAGTCAGACACCTGAAGATTATCCCTCCATTCATTTTCTCTCATCGATAACTCTAATGATTTTACCTCCTTGGAATCTCTTGAATTCATCCTTCCTCTAACCATAACAGTCCCACTATCTTGAGACATTTTGGTTTCAATTATTGCAAAAGCTCATTACTTGATCTCTTTGCTTCCAACAGAGATCCATTCCAATCAGTTCTCCCAACTATTGCCAGACAGAGGGCTTTCTAAAACAAATCTGATCAGGTTAACTACTCTACTTAAAAATTCTATTGATGTACGTCACCTTTAAGATAAAGTACAAATTGCTCAGTCCTTTTACAGCAGGCTTCTCTTACCAGTCCCTATTCACATGCTAAGTTCCAGCTATGTGAAATTATACACAATTCTCCAAAGTATGCCCTCTTTCAGTCTCTGAATATGTCCCTCCACCTGCCTAGAAAGACAGACCAGTCTTTATTCATCTCTGGTTGAAGTCTACTCTACTTCATTTTTTTTTTTTTTTAACTTTTTTAGAGAGAGGAAGAGAATGTGAGAGAGAAAGAGAATCAATTTTATTTATTTTTCCATCTGGCCTTTGTTTCACTGACACTTCGTGTATGTGTTGCTGGGGTTTGAACCTGCGTCCTCGTGCATGCCAGACAAGCACTCCAACTGCTGAGCCACTGCTCAAGGCCCTCTATTGTACTTTAAAGAGTTAGCTCAGGCATTATTTTTATGACAAGCCACTACCTAGCCTTGGTTAGGTCCATCCATTTAATACTCCCATTAATAACTCTATTGACTTCTATTATTATGCTCAAACCTTAGAGCAGTTTCTAGTCCCTTAATGACAGGCTGTATATTATTTGTTTAAATAGTGCACCTGAATCCTAACACTGTTCCTATCATATACAGCATATTGTGAATTTGAAGAAATAAAAGATAAAATAGACATCCATCATAACAAAGACTACATATTAGGTAGGTTAAGTCTAGACACACAACACCAAAAAATCAGTGTTGGAAGAAACTAAAGATGTACTAAGTGGTTAGCTTCTTGGTGAAAAAAGAACCAATTTTTACTGAAATAATCAGTAAATATAAACTATCACCCCAAGGATGATTATTTCTCCTATTTATGCTTTTAAGGTTTTGCTTTCTTACTCAAATTTCTCTATTTGGTTACAATGGTGTTACTTCAAACACACTGACTTAAACTTAAAATATCACCTCCTGGATCTTCCTATCACTAAAGTTCTCTCCCTCTCCATCCCTTTTTTTTTTTTGGTTCAGTAAAAACTGGACCTTACTATGTGCTGGACCCTATGTTAATGCTAGTGGATATGGAAATTAAGATTATTTCCTAACCCCTCAAAAAGGTAAATTTCTGTACAATAGGGTGAATATAATAATAGAACTATATACAGTATGCTCTGGAAACAGTCTAGATTCAGGATACATTTCCTATGGAAATATTGCCTGAGTTAAGTTTTAAAGGAAGAACAAAAATACAGAAGGTAATAGGAGAAAAAAGATGCTTCAAGCAGAGGCAACAGCATCAACAAAAGCACAGATACGGGGAATCAAACGATAGGTGGCAATGCAAACTGAGGAGTAAAATAATGAGGTTGGAGAAGCAGGCAAAAACCATGTCCTATAAAGACCTAGGATTTATAGGAAATCAGAATCTACTTACAGGGTTTAAACCATCACTGACAGGCCACAGTTGCAATTTAGTTTAACTGCTCTGATAGCAGTTAAACTGAAGGGGGAAAAGACTACAGACAAGTCTTAAGATTTTTTTAAATTGTCTAGGTAAGTTATGAGAGAACCCGGATTAGGGCAATGGTGGTAGCATTGCTGGAAAAAAGGACAATGAAGACAAGTTTAGAAGGCTAGCAGTGAGAAATGAGTCAACCTGATGTAACTGTGCTCTAGGAAATGGTTTTCTTTTTGTCTAAGATGGCCAGAATGCAAACCAGTAACTAGCCTGTTTGCTTCTTGTGAACTAATTTATCTGGGCAATTTTTACATCAGGGCAATAGCTATCCCAACAGGATAACAGAAGAACTTTTTCATACTATGTCCACTTATTCTAAATATTGTGTTACACACTTTGTTTAAATATAACCAGCTCCCTACCTTGAAGGAACTGCCTTAAACCACTTGAGCCAAGATTTCAAATATCCTATAAATACTCTTTCCTAATTTTCCTTAACTACCAATACACTATGAAAGTGGATCTCTTCCTTGATTCAGTAAACTGAATAAATTAATTCATTAAAAACTGATTAAATTAACTGATTGAAAACTGGAGTGGTAGCTCAGTATTTACAGGGTCTGCCCACCATGCATAAGGATGCAAGTTCAAACCCCAGCACCATGAATACAATGAAGTGTTTGAGCAATGAAAGCAAGAAGAGAAACTAAATAAAACTGATTCTCTCTCTCTCTCTGTCCCTCTCTCTCTCTAAAAAAATAAATAAATAAAAACAAAATTCTCAGGTCTGGAGCAGTAGCTCAGCAGTTACAGTGCTTGCCCGGCATGTGCAAGGACCTGGGTTCAAACTGAAGTGTCAGAGCAACGAAAGCCACATGAAAAAATAAAAACAAGATTCTCTTTGTAGGGAACTGGTGATTGGTCATGGAAAAGAAATCTAAATATGACTACTGTGTTAGGCTACCTCAGCAAACTGGATAGGTGGTAAACAGTATACAGAAAAGGATAAGAGGAGGTAAGAGAGAGATTAGAAGTGCTGGGGGCAGGATACTTTTTTTTTTTTTTAAAGAGAGAGGGACAGTGTGTGCATGGGGCGGGGGGAAACAATATTTTTTTAATTTAGTTTTCCGTGCAGCTTTCATGGCTCTGACACTTGGTTTTGTATGTGGTGCTGGGGTTTGAACTCCTATACCCGTGCATGCCAGGCAAGTGCTGTAACCGCTGAGCCACCGCTCCATCCCGGCAAGATACATTTTTAAATTAATAAACTAACACTTGGGTCAGCCATCAAGAATACAAATACTAATAAATGCTGGAGGGGGTTTGGGGAAAAAACAGAATAGTTTTACACTGTTGGTGGGATTGTAAAATAATAAAACCACTATGGAAATCAGTATGGAGGTTCCTCAAAAGTCTAGGAACCACCATATGACCAAGCTATATTACTCCTCAGTATTTATGCTAAAGAATTAAAGTAACCCTACTATTACATGTATACCCATCTTTACAGCAGCACAATTCTCAACAGCCAATAATTATAGAATCAGCCTAAGTGTCTATCAAAAGATGAATGAATAAAGAAAGGTGATATATCTATACAAAGGAATTTTATTCAGCCAAAAAGGAGAATAATCATATGTCATTTGCAGAAAAGTGGATGGAACTTGAGAGCATTATGTTAAGCAAAATAAATCAAACTTGGAAAGACAAAGGTCATTATGTTTTCTCTCAGCTGTAGAAGCCAGGGGATGGGGGATGTGGAGGGTAGGAAAAAAGGAATCTCATGAAAATAAAAGAGAGACCAGTAGAGCAGAGGAGAGTGACCAGGGGTAAGGAGAAGGGAGGACAGAGGAGAGAGTGGAGAACAAAACTGACCAAACCATACTGCTATGCTGTGTGCATGTGTGAATGTTAAAATGAATCCCACTATCATATACAATTATAATGTACCAAAAACAATTAAACAAAAGCAAAAAAGTGACGTTTGAGTAAAGAACTGAAGGAATTTTTTTATATCACCCTTTTTTTATTCGTTAAATATGGGCTTATAATTAGGAGGGAGTCATTATCAAACAATCACATTTTCTCATGTTTATGGGCTTTTTGGACTTCTTCCACTGAGAAGTTTCTTTTTAGTTCCGTAGCCCATTTATTGATTGGATTATTTGTGGTTTTGGTGTTTAGTTTTTTGAGTTCTTTGTATATTTTGGATATTAGCTCTCTGTCCGAGGTGTAGCAGGCAAAGATTTTCTCCCATTCTGTGGGATCTCTCTTGACACTCCTGACTAAATCTTTAGCTGTGCAAAAGCTTTTTAGTTTAATTGCGTCCCATTCCTTTATTCTTGACTTTACTGCTTGCGCCATGGGAGTCTTGTTAAGGAAGGCGGTGGAGACCCTTTGTAAAAAAGTGAGTCATGATAGTGGGATGAGAAAGCAAACGAACAATGTAAAGCTCTGAGGGAGTAAGCAAAGTGTGCCTCGACTGCTTAAGGAAAAGAAAGGAAGTTAGTGTCCACTATAAAATAAAGACAACAAAGTAGTAGAGACAAAACCAGGGCCGTTATACAGCACAAAGTCATATATATATATTAGTACAACTGATGAACCGAGTACGGAAGAATCAGAAATAAACCCAAGGGATTCCTATTGTTATTTTAAAGCTTCCACTTCATCTTCCAGCACTTCCCAAACAATCCAATAAATAGCGGGCAGATAGATCTGTTCCTGAATCTTGCTTCCATGCTACCTCCCAAAATGCACTGTTCATTAATAGAACATCTACTAAAATTGGATTTAGATTATTTAAATGGGAGAGAAGTGTATTAGATTCTATTATTTATGCTGGAATTTTAAAAAATGAGTCATCACCTTTATACTTGTTAAATTTGAGGGCAGTTATTTATGGTGCTTCCAAGGTTCAGTTCAAGTTGCAGAGGCTCCAGAACATCAGACTCAAGAAATTAGACTTCAGGATCCACAACAGTTTTGAATACAACCAAATATGAGATCTGGACACACATCATCATTGATTCACTTTCATTAACACAACTGTTTCAAATAGGAAGTCATATCTACAATATTGATCAAAAGATCAGCAGAAATTTTTATAATTTTCATAGTAATTAAGTGTACACTTGACAATATAAATTTCTTGATCATTGCTAAGTATATGGGTGTATGAAAGATTTCATGTACACACTAATATACATATGCACAAATATCACCCCCACTTCCAGTCATTCACATTACCTGGAAAAGAATAAAATGAGAACAAGAAGAAATAATAAATGTTAAGTATCCACTATGTAAATAGTAATAAAGAAGATATTTTACATCAAAGTTTATAGATTGTTAAAGAATAACTGCCCCACATTAAAGGGAAGAGAGGAACTGCAGAATCATTTCCAAAGTATTCTCTATGAAACATCATAAACGGAGAATGACAAATAAAACAAAGCTGTCTGAATGAGTTCTATTCTGTAAAAAAAAAAAAACTCAACATTTTTGGAGCTGAGCACAGCGGTATACTTGCATAGTCCCAGCAACTTGGGAGGCTTGAGGCAAGAGAATCACAAGTTTGAGGCCAACCTCAGCAACATAGTGAGGCTCTAAGCAACTTAGTGAGACGCTGTCTCAAGATAAAAAATAAAAAGGGCTGGGGATATAGCTCAGTGGTAAAGTGGTCCTGGGTTCAATCCCCAGTTCAAAAAAAAAAGTCTCATCTAGTAAGCAAAATTTCACTGACTTGTTATATTCACCAACTGAGGTTGTTAAAATTCCTGAAAGAATCTTCTCAAACCATGTTAGGTCTACCACTAACGATGCTTCTGAACAAACAAAAATTCTCTAATGGAAAATAACAAAAATAGAAGAGACCAGTACAATAGTGGAACAGGAATTGTGGGAGGGAAGAAAAAAGGGGAAAAGGGTGGGGGCAGTTTAATCAGGAATAAAATAGACCAAATTATGCCATGTGCACATATAATCAGTGAATCCCACTATAATGTATAATTATAATAAAAAATAAAAATAATTTCAAAGTCAATAGGAAAATCAAATAATGGCTTAAAATAAAAATTAATGAAAATAGCCAAAAGTGGGGCTGGAGCAATGGCTTGGCAGTTATGGCGCTTGCCTAGCGTACACGAGGTCAAACCCCAGGACCATGAACACAACAAAGTGTCTAAGGAATGAGTCACATGAAAACCGAAATAAAAATTGCTTCTTTTTACTCTCTTTCTCTCTCTCTTTATAAAAAAATAGCAAAATGTATAAGCATTTTAGAATAGAGAGACATGGCCAATGAGCATAATAAAGAAAAATGCTCAAATTCATTAATAATCAGGAAAATCAAAATCAAAATACTACATGCAATTATCCACCTATCAGTTTGGCAAACACTAAAGAATCAGACAATTATATATGGGCAAAAATCATTCTCATACTCTCATGGGATATAAGTTGGGACAACTATTTTGTTAACTAATTTTGTATCACCTATGAAAGTTTAAGATGCACAAACCATGGGGCTGGAGCAGTGGTGGCTCAGTGGTTTCGCCACTTGCCTGGCAAGCACAAGGACCCAGGTTCAAACCCCAGTACCACGTACACAACTAAGTGTTGGAGCCACTAAGGCCATGTGAAAAACTAAATAAAGTTGTTTCTCTCTTTCTCTGTCTCTCTCACTGTCCCTCTCTCTTTAGAAAAAAAAAAAAAGCACAAACCTTCAAAATCAGTAATTCCATTTCTAGGTATACACTCTAGAGAGAAACTCTTACACATATGTACACAATAATGTCTTTGTAGCATTATTGTCTGTAATAGTTAAATAACAAACCCAAGAACTTAAATATCCATTGACAGAAGAGAGATATCCATTGACAGAAGAGAGAAACAGAATATTCACCCATTAATTACCACATAACTGTAAAAATGAACGGTCTTTAACTTTAACCACCAATATGGATGAATCTCAGAAAACATTATGTTGGAGAGAGGAACAAACTGCAGAAAACAAGATATTATAAATACTTTTTTGATAAATACTTTATAAAATACAAATACTTAACAACTGAAACTCAGAGGATACTACCAGGCATTTTCCCAAGCACTCTGCATATAGTGATTCATGAAATCCTAACAGTCCTATTAAGTATATTATATTTTTAATCTCCATTTCATAAATGAGGAAACAGGTACAGAGCAGTTGTCATTTGTCGAAATCACCTGCTGAGGACATGGCAGAAATCTGTTCGTGTCAGAGCCTGTGACCTCTGTCCTTACATTTACACTGCTTCTCAAAAATACAAAATACTAAATAAGATAACAGCTAGAAATATATATATGTTTAGAAAAATGATAAAGAAAATAAAAGAATAATAAATGTAATCAAGAAGAGTCCTCATTCTGAGGGAAAAGAAAGTAGAATATATTTAGGAATGATTTGCATGGGGAGTGCAAAAGTTTTAGTCATGTTCTAATGCTTAACGTAAGTAGCAGATACACAAGTTTTTGTTTCATCACGCCATATACCTACACATGTTAGATATATAACATATCATATTGTACATATCAACTGCTCCATGCTTTTAAGTAGGTAGAAAGTAAGTCACTTGATGTCTTTTCTGGAACTGAGAATAGAGTTAGGCTACAGAAATGTAAACATATATATATGTGTATACACATAATTATGAAACGTTCAACAAAAAGAAAAAGTAAGTCATATATTGTTATAAAATTTAAGTTTCAGGCTGGGGGTGGAGCTCAGTAATAGAGTACTGGCTTACATGTGTGAAGCCCTGGGTTTGATCATCAGCGTCACACACACATAAATTCTCATTTTTACTAACAAGAATACATTTACTGAAATTTAGTCTATACAGCCAAACTAGAATAAACCAAAAACATTGGAAGGGCCATAAGAAAGCCACAACTCTTAAGAGATATAGGGACTTTTCTTCCTAGAATGTTTTTCCCTAAATTAAGTTTATTTGCTTTCCTTTGTTCTATAACCACCCATAATGAAGGCCTATCATATATAAATTATAAGGAAGACTGGATGAAACATAGCTATGCTTCCTAAAAAATCACTATAAGAAAAAACAAAGCAAAAAATAAACCCCTACAGTACAGTCAATACATACAGGAGGTGCACAAGACACATGTAGGAAACCTGATACTTAAGATCCTTTCCCTGTAAGGAAAGAAAAAAAATAAAACACACACACACCCAAAAGTAGCCAAAATGTTAAATTACTTTGCTTTTCACATTA
>PVKS010015773.1:0-45275 GCA_004027875.1 Aplodontia rufa
GGCTGAAAGATGCTGTTTGCAAAAATTATTGATAAGTAAGAAAGAACCACTACTCTTTTTATCTTCCTAAAATGGCTGTATTACAATGGAGGTGATGTCCCTTGCCTCCATTTCCTCTGAGCACCTTCAGTGAGTTGGCCTCTCTCTGGCGTGCTCTGGATACTGGGCTCCACAATCTGGGAAGTCACAGGGGTGTCAAAGAAGGCAATTGCCTATTTAACTTGTCCTGGTTTCTTCTGGCTCATTCTGTGAGTGCAACTGAAAGCTTATTTCCTGCTGGAGGGCCAAGGGCTGATATCACAGCTAATTGTTCAGCACTTTTCAGCAGCAGCAGCAGCAGTGTACCGATTACTTGCTCAACTGAGTTTAGAATGCTTGAAAACACCAGTGTTGACCATCATTCAACAAAAATTTACTAAACATACAGTTTGTTCCAGGCTGTGGTCTCTAGGTTACTTGAGGTCTTATATATGCATTGAGTGCTTTTAGTTGTTAGGGCATTAACAATTTATTTTTGTTATCCTTCAAGTTTTTACATGATTTGTTTTTTGTCATAAATGCAAACAAAAACCTTTCATTTTTTTCCTTTCTATTCTCTGGCAAAATTTTCCTAAACATTCCCAAACCTAAATTTTCTTTTGTCTGTTCTTTTTCCAGAAAAACTTTAGGTTCACCATAGCTGACATTAGGTAAAGGGGTAAGAAATTAAAGCAACTCACCTGATGGGAGCAGCTTTTAATTCTCCACTGTTGGGGACTGTCACACAATTTCCAAGTTTTCACAAAGGGAATGGGATTAAAAGGAGGGTCATTGTTAAAATGAAACAAAATTTACTCCTTTTGTACATCATCAGCTATTAATTACTGAGACTGAGTACTCATGAATACTAAGCAGGACTACAGATGAGGGGATTCTGTCAGCTCTAACATTTAGATTAGAATACATAAAAATTCCACTCTCCCTGGGAAGGCTGGGTAGTAGCCTTGGGCCTGCCAAGTCTCTGTTATTGAGGATTTATTTAAAGATACTTTTTAAAGCATTTCCTACTTTACAATGAAGACTTTTCTGTGTATTTCAGTAGACATTTAAAATCCCATCCATAATCTTCTTGAAATCTTTCCCTCATTTAAATGAGTTGGCTTAAGAAGCTAGTTGGCATGACAGACTTTGATTACAGAAGGAAAAGCTGTGAGAAAAAAACAATTAAGTAGAAATGAGGAGAAACACTCTGTCCTGGGTTGGGTGAGTTGTGATTTGGGGACGGGAGGGTATGAGACCCTGGAGAAAGGATGGGTTTTATTGACCTTGGCCGTTGTCTCTTTTTGAAGGGCTTGGAAAAGTAGGGAATTGACCTGGAAATCCAAAATTTAATAACTCAATTTGCTCTTTTTTTTCTTTTTGCCTTCTGTGTAACTGTTTTTATGAATATTTGTGTACTTGTGGGTAATGTTCAACTTCTTTATTTTTTCCATTTCTTTTGGGATTCTAAAATGAAGTTCTAAAGTTATTATTATTGCTGTAAAGTTTGACACTGGGGACTCACTGGGGACTAGGGGTGTAGCTCAGTGGTAGAGCACTTAGCCCTGGATTTGATAGCCAGCACCAGAGCACGGGGGAAAAAAAAAAAAAGACAGAGAGAGAGGAAAAGAAGAAAGAGGAGGAAGATGCTGAGGAAAGCTGGATGTTGTTAATCTGAAAATTTGTAGAAGACATCCTTTTTTCCCATAAGGTGACAGCACTGACCGTAGCTGAGGACGTTTGAAGGGTTTTGCCTCCTCCCTCAGTGGCAGCTCTGATCCATCCATACCTTCTGAAACAATTCCTCTTGTGGATGGAAGCTGAGCACAGCCTGGCAAGGTGGTTACCCAGTTAGCAAATGTGGTGCGGCCTCATTTCTTTATGATGTTCTGATTTCTGGAAAAACCCTGACTCAAAGTGTTAGGGAAATTCTTCTTATTTCTTTCTTAATTCTTTCCATTCACTCACCTTCCTGTGTCACTATTAAGGAAAGACTGGAAGAGAAAGGGGGCCATAGCACGAAAAGCTATAAGGACATGAAAGAAGTTTGGGGACATTTGCCAGCATGGGTTTGCAGAATGACCGGGAGCAGTGGTGTTGGGGGTGTGCACACAGTACGGATGGTTTCTCAGTTGGAAGGTGCTTGCTGATCTGGATCCACCTAGTGACAAGATGGGTGAAGAACAGGAGAGTTAATGTTTTAAGTAAGATAAGACTGGACTCAGTAACACATTAAATGGAGGGACTGAAGGAAAAAGAGTGAAAGTTGATGCTTATGTTTTTAACTTTGGAGGAGGTAGTTTCCAATAAAGAAGAGTTAGTCAACAAGTAATTTGTTAAGCACTTACTCTTCATTTAATATTGTGTTCAGAGTATCAGGGAATACAAAAGAAAGAAAAGATTAATTTTCCCTGATTTTTATTGATGCATTATAATTATACATAGTAGTGTAATTCGTTGTTACATATTCATACATGCATACAATATAGCAATATATTCAGTCAGTATTTTTCCCTAGAATTTCCTCTTGCCCTCCCGGTCCCTTTCCTCTACTCTACTGATCTCCCTTCTATATTCCTGAAACCCACCCCCTACACATTTCCCCCCTCTTTTCCTCTCTGGATTCCACATATGAGAGAAAACACACAACCCTTGACTTTCTGAGTTTGGCTTATTTTACTTAACATAATGTTCCCAAGTTCTATCCATTGTTCTGCAAATAATATAATTTCATTTTTTTAATGATTGAATAAAACTCCAATGTGTATATATACCACATCTGTTTTTTTCATTCATCCATTGACAGATATCTAGGCTGTTTCTATAATTTGGCTACTATGACTTGTGCTGCTGTCATTGTGGGTATGCATACATCACTATAGTATGCTGATTTTGATTCTTTAGGGAAAATATCAAGGATTGATATAGCTGAGACATATGGTAGTTCCATTCCTAGTCTTTTAAGGACAGAATATTCAATTTTTTCAAGAAAACAACAATCATGTAGCTGGCGATAGTGAAACAATCCATGTACAAGTAAGTATGAACTAACAGTTTCAACAACCATAGGGGTTTCTAACCACTAAAGTTAACTGTGGAACCAGCCCGCTGCTGAACGACTTGTATCCTTTTTGTCGTATTCTTCATACAGCGATATGATCTAAAATTAAAAATTGATGAAAAAAAACATAACTAAGTTTGACTGAGTAATTACTAAGGGCTGGGAGCTTTGCTAAGAGCTTATGGATGCTGACTCCTCTGAGATTGGCCCTGAGAGTAACCCTTAAACTACAGAGGAGAAAATGAGGCTTTGACACAAGTTCCTTGTCTAAGTGGCACAGTTAATCAGCCCCTACTTAGGGTCAGGATGCTAACTTGGATCTGCTTAATTCTAAAGCCAAAGTGTGTGTGTGTGTGTGTGTGTGTGTATGTGTGTGTGTGTTAATAGAGAGAGGGAGAGAGGAAAAGGGAGTAAGAGAAAGAGAATAAATTTTATTTATTTTTTCATCTGGCCTTTGTTTTCTGACAGTTGTGTGTGTGGTGCTGGGATTTGAACCCGGGCCCTCATGTATGCTAGGCAAGTGCTTTACTACTGAGCCACAGGTCCAGCTCCCAAGGTTGTTAATGTACAGAAAAATGCTAATTGTCTAGATCAAAAACAAGTATTCCTGTCTTCCTACATACAGACATTTAAGAGATTTTTTAAAGGTAATTAAAAAGCTCAGCAGAACTAATATTCACACAAAAGTGCCTTCTGCTTCTGGTCAAGCTGTATTCATGAGAGCTTCATACGTTTCATTTCCTGCATTAGTTCTGTTGACTCACAAAGGCCTCATCATTTCTAAATGGGCCCAAATGATTGCTGGGAAGCGTTGCATTTAGGTCTGCTATCTATGAAAACGCAAGGAAGACTCTCCCTTCACTATCAAGCGTAGGCTGTGCTGTTGAAAGTAAGCACTGTCAAGATAAATCAGAAAAAAAAATCCACAACTGAATGCTAAATTGGAGAGTTATCTTAAAAAGCCTATGCCTCAGAGATAGTTCCTTGGAATGCTTTAAAGAAACACAACTTGTTTAAAAGGTTTCAGCCATCTTCCACAGCCCTAAGCATGGAAATGCTCACCACTGGCTAGAAGAGGGTAACAAAGCAGTGCAGCGTGGTCCCATTTCAAACCCATGGGCTCGGTGGGTTTCTGCGTTGCCCTTTTGTGTATGACATAGGGTAAACTTTCCAGAGAGTTAATATAAATCCTTATGTTCTCATTCTCATTCACCATCTACATGACCGATTTCAGATAAATAGTCCCATCGGCAAAAGACTCTGTGAGAGTTCAGTTCAGAGCTCTTCCAACAGCTCCATTCAGTGCTGGGGTTTCCAATCCATTCTTAAATTGTTTAATTCCAAAGGCAAATCTTTGAAAGTCATGCTCCCAGTCTCCTTCCCTCTGCGCAAACTGTGCTACAAAAGCAGAGGCCTCCCCTGGCCCTGTTTACTTAGACTGCAAACCCTATTCAAGCCAGTGATGTCAGATTAAAGGAAGAAAGGGGAGAGAAATCAAAGCCTTAAACTGCACATAAAAGGCAATCGCTGGCAACCAATCTGTTCAACTTCCAACTATTTGCACTTTATGAATAAAGGTCAATCTGTTATTGGCACCCAAATGTTAATGTTCTTATGAGGGTTTAAGCTGCTTTAACAGCTGAATAAGTGAGAGTGAGCTATAGGGCCACACCTAATCATTCAGGTCCAGCTGGGACATGGGGGAGCTTTTCACAAAGGCAAGAGGTACATGTATGGGGGGCTGTCAGGGGAGAGTTGGGCACACAGTGAGGAGCAAGGGAGGGTGAAAGAGGAGACTCAAGACTAAATGTCCGTGTCCCTTTCTCTCCCCCCCCTTTTTTTATTGCATGTACCATGCTGTACATGGCAGTGACACCTGCCCTTGACCTTTAGAAATTTACAACATTATGTATTTGATTTTTCTCTTTTAAAAACAATACCTCTGGGGGCTGGAGCAGTGGCTCCATGGTTATGGCACTTGCCTGCCATGTGTAAGTACACGGGTTCAAACCCCAGCACCCACGTACACAACTAAGTGTCAGAGCAATGAAAGCCATGTGAAAAACTCAATAAAAATTGATTCTCTCTTTCTCTCTCTCTCTCACTGTCCTTTTCTCTTAAAAAAAAAAAAAAAGACCAATACCTCTGAACATTTACTAGTCCAAGTGTCCTCTGGATGGATAGTAGGTGCGGTAGCTAAGCACACCTCCGGCTGCCCCCATTGTCAGAGGTGCCTTTCCTACCCAGGCTGCAGCCAAACTCGGGGGCACAAGCACACTAGAGGTAGAGAGTTTCAGGTAAAGAGTAGTAGCTATGTGACAACAAGCAAACAAACAACGTGATAATGTTCATGGTCATCATAAAGCATTTTTTTCTAATACATTTTCAGGTGATGTCTAGCATGTGGACATTTGGCTTGCATATACTCACACAAATGTCCATATGCCAAATATCCTACAGGCAGAAGTTAAGTATATAAACGTCAAATGCCAATTTAGTGTGTCTTCCACGTTATTTCATTCCAACAGAATCAACTGAAGGCACATTTGGCTTTGTTCGCTGTGTGTGTGAAGCAAATAGGTCTCCAAATGCTCTGGCTTGTTGCTAACTAAATGCTACATATCCTCCATAGGCCTCAGTTTCCTCATCTGGAAAATGATAGTTACCGTTTTTTTTTTAAAGAGGGAGAAAGAGAGAGAGAGAGAAAAAGAGAGAGAGGGAGAGAATCAACTTTATTTTTTCATCTGTCCTTTGTTTCTCCAACACTTGGTTGTGTACGTGGTGCTGGGATTTGAACCTGGGTTCTCTTGCATGCCAGGCAAGTGCTCCAACTTCTGACCTGCTGATCCAGCCAGAGAGTTACTTTTAAAACCCCACTCCAATCAACTCTGCTATGCTCTCTTAGTTGGCTTCATCAGCTATATAGTAGTGATATGTTATGATGAAGTTAAAGGAAAGATTTTTCTTGAAAAGAAAACTCACATACCATACTCATGTAAGGCATAATTATTACAAATGGGAAAATGTAGGGCAGTATCATGATTAGGACTTGGGAGGGACTCAGAGTTAGTGTGAGCAGAAGCAAGCTGTTCTGGTCCTCCTGATTTCCCCTCTGAAGGCTTGGCTGAGACAATCCCTCTACTTGGTGTAGCAGCTCAGCTTCACGCAGTTGGCACGGCTATCCTTCCATCTTTGTTCTGCGGTTACCCTTTATTCTGCAGCTTCCCACATTCCTCAAGGGATTACCATTGCTTCTGTACATTTCTCCCTCCTCCCTGAGACAACAGAGTCTTTCAAGGCTGGCATTGCACCTTTATATCCCCTACAGTGCCTGAGGTGTTCCTTACTGTGCAGTAGCTGGGCAGATCTCTTTGCCATGTGGGATTCAAATGACAGTTGTTTATTTCTATATACTCTTCTTCAGATAGATGATCACTGTAATAAATGTCACAAATTACAAGCAAAAGTCACAAGTTATTCATGAAAAATGATTCTCCTTCTCACCCGCTTCTCTTGGTCACTCATTACCCTCCCAGAAAGCAACTCCTATTCCTGGTTTCTTGTGATACTCTTTTATTTATATAGTTCATCCTCCTTCTAGGACATTGTGACTAAAATTGAGACCACTTTTTTTTTTTTTTAAGAAAGACAGACAGTGAGAGAGAGGAGGTGAGAGAGAGAGAATCAATTTTTATTTAGTTTTTCATGTAGCTTTCGTTGCTCTGACACTTTGTTGTGTACGTTGTGCTAGGGTTTGAACCCATGTACCTGTGCATGCCAGGCAAGTGCCATAACTGCCGAGTGACTGCTCCATCCCCTGGAGACCACATTTGAAAGTAGTTTTTATGCCAAAGAAGAAGGGCCACAAAATACAAAGAACCATTCTTCTGAGACAATACTCACCCAAGGCAGGCAAAAGTGGCCTTGATTCAAGAATTCCTGGTTCTAGTGGAGTGGAAGGATGTTATTAGCCAGCTGTGTCTTGTTCGACAAGACTTTTAACCTTCTTGGGCCTACTGGGTTTATGTTCAACAAATCTCTCTTCTCTACAGTTCTCTGATTTTTATCTAAAAAAGAGTAATTTTACAAAATTAGAGAATCAGCAATTCAGAAAATGAATTTGATATTAGCATTTTCAATCAGGAGCTTAACCTTTGAGCTGGTGAAGTGACTTTGCCAAATCAATCTATTTAGGAAATTAAAAATAAAATTAGGCACATTTATTGCAAATTAAAGTGAAATGGAATTGAACATTTTTAACTGGTGCCAGAAGAGAAAATGTCCCATTGAGATCACTGTGCCAACGATGGAAAGGAGCCAGTCTCTAGTGCTGAACATTTCTTCTGGAGCTGAGGTTCTTACTCCTGCCTCCTTAAAGGGGGTTTGGGATGGGGGTGAGGGTAGGGAGTGCTGTGCAGTCTGTAGAATTGTGTTCCATCTTTTTGTAAATATATATTGTCAGTCAAGCTCTAGGCAATAAACAAATCTCATTCTCAAATTGGGTAATTTGAGGAGAATTTAATAATGGTCAAGGTACAAAGGGCTGGGTAGGATTTTGGAAAATAAAAAAGAGATAGTTTAGTAAGTGGGAAACAGTAATCATGCATCCTTTGGCCTAAAGGAGCAAAGAGGAGGCAAGGTCATGGGATCTGGAGGTGGCAGCTGTATGACCAGAACTGAGGCCTGCAGCAGCAGTATGCCCCACCCTTTGCCTGAGCTACTCCAGCCTGAGGAGACCAGCACCAGCTCACAGTCCAGGTACAGGCAATATAAGAATCATAGGACTTTCTATCACAGCATGTTATACATTTCTGTAATTACCTCTTTTCCGTTACTCTCTCACGTCTACGTAGTTATTTATTTATTTATTTATTTTCTGAGAGGGAGGGGGAGGGAGAAAAGGAAAGAAAAGAAGAATCAATCTCATTTATTTCTTCATCTGGCCTTTGTTTCTCTGACATTCAGTTGTGTGTGTGGTGCCAGGTTTCGAACCCAGGTCCTCGCATATGCCAGGCAAACACTCCAACTGCTGAGCCATTGCTCCAGCCCCTTTGTGTAGTTCTTGAGGGTGTAAGTCTAACTTATGGGACTCATTCTCTTAGCTAATGATCAAATATTTGTGGAATGATAAGAAGGTAGGAAGTAACCAGTTCGGTCTCATTTTGTGGCTCTGTCATGTCTTTATTGCTTGGAGACCTGGACATTACAGAAAATTCTCTTGAGCATCTAGAAAGGCAGAAAAATCCTAGATATTGACTTGAAGCCATGATCACAAACTGGAGACATATTTTGCCAACGCTGTGAAGAATCTGACAGCCTCCAGGCCATCAGCTACAGAATTTATATGATAACCACTATCCGGATTGGAGGACTAGCAATGAAGCTGTGTACCAGACCTGAGCTGTTTTTTTTTTTTTTTTTTTTTTTTTTTTTTTTTTTAAAGAAAGAGGGAGAGTGAGGTCGGGGGAGAGGAAGAGAGAATAAATTTTATTTAGTTTTTCATGTGGCTTTTGTTGCTCCAAGACTTCTTCGTGCACATGGTGCTGACGCTTGAACTTGGGTCCTCATACAAGCCAGGCAAGCACTGTAACCACTGAGCCACTGCTCCAGCCACTAGCCTTGAGTTTTTTTTTACCTCTTATGTCTAGAGTTAACCCTGCAATTACCAGCTAATTGCACAAGGAAGTATGGTAATGATTTTCATCAGAGCACTGTTTATGAATGAAAAAATTAAATGTACTAATAGTCCCTCAATAAGGGATTTGTTAAATTAAAGGACTTACAATGAATTGTGTATATAAATATGTGCACATTTACATACACACTAAATATGATAATATGATGAGGTAGATTCATGGAGAGATGCTCATGTTATACTGTTGTGTGGAAAAGCAAGCTAACTTCTTCTACGGTCACTTTGATCATATTTCAATCATAGTCTTAGTTGCCCATTACTTAACCTCTCCCAGACTCTATTCCCCTTCTGTAAGCTACATTTGCCTGACAGGGTTGATCTAAGAAGTAAATACAAACAATATTCAAGATACTCAACATATGGGGCTGGAGCGATGGCTTGGTGGTTACGGTGCTTACCCAGCATGCGCAAGTACACGGGTTCAAACCCCAGCACCCACTTACACAACTAAGTGTCAGAAAAATGGAAACCATCTGAAAAACTCAATAAAAATTGATTTTCTCTGTCTTTCTCTCTCTCTGTATCCTTCTCCCTTAAAAAAAAGATACTTAACATATGGCATGATTTCTATGTGTGTTAGCTCTTATTATATTACTATTTATGTTCTCTATATGCTAATGAAGAATATAAAAATATTTGCAAAAAATATCTGGTAATTGCTATTATGCCCTTTACTTTTGTCCTCCTTTTTTTCTTTTTTTACAATTCTGTATCATTAAAATGCTTTTTCACAACAATGGGTTTTTTGCAGCTGTACTAAAGTGATTAGAAAAATGAGAGTTTTATTTTAATTCCTCGGATAGCTTACTATCTCTCTTTGGGAAGTAACTGCACGCCTCTAACCCTTACTTATGTCATTTATAAAACAGGAAGATTATTCCTTTCTTTTTAATTTCTGAAGGTTTTGCTATAGATCAAATGAGTTATGGTGTTCTTGGAAAATAGCAAAATATTCTACAAAAATTGGATTTTACTGTTGTTATTTAATTAACTGGATTCATTACTTGGGATTTTCTTCGGTCTTCTCTTTCGGATGCTCAGTGGGAGACAAGCAGCCCTTGTGAAAGGAGGCCCAATGAAGTCCATAAATCAGGGATTTGCTATTTGTAACACCAATGATCTGCTACCACCCTCACGATGAAACTGAGAACCAGCCACCAAATTATTAACAAGCAAACCAGTTCCCGAGCTAACCTGGCCCTGGTTTATTTTTTGCTGCTCCCAGAGATCACTGTGGTCTCTTTGGGCACGTGACCTTCCCAGGAAGGGTTTCCTCTCTTTCCAGGCTTGCTAAGGAGAGCGCGGTGAGCCTATCAGCCACGTTAGGTGAAGGAGCCAAAGCAACTCAGGGATTCAGAGGAGGATCACCGCGCGTGTTCCCGAGGCTGAACCGTGGCCGTGAGGCCGCTGCGGATTTGGTAATATTTACCGTAGCTTCTGACGCATCATCTCCTTCCTCTTCACTCAGGAGAGATGCAGACGCCTTCAGGAGGAGGTCCAAGCCGAGCTTGACAGCATGCTGGAAACACAAGGAGAGACCTGTAGTCAAAATGTGCAAATTGAAGGAGACCTTTGTGCGCTGAAGCTGCCCTGCCTGTAAACGTCCCTGGTCACCACATTAGTGCCAATTTGTTTTCCAGTGAAGACACCAGTGGTCTAGGCGTGGGGTGGAGTTCGCAAGAAGAAACAAAAAGGAAAAGGCACACTTCGCACAAAGTACTGGAGCGCCTGGCTTTGAAGCCCTAGCGTCCTGGCGGCGGCTGCCCCTGTGCGTGCGCTAAGGTCCTCATCAATGGTTCTGAGGAGCCAGGGCTTGGGCTACTGTTCTCGGGATGGGATCCTGAACATTCCTTTTTGGTGATGCCTTTAAAGATACTATTTAAAGTTTCAAAGAGGAGGGAGCAGAAACAGCTCTTGTGGCTGAGAAATAACATTTACTCCTTTAAAAGGTGGAAAATATATTCACCAGGAGAAATGATGGATAGGTGTGGGTGTATTTCATTGCCTGCGCCGCTCCCCGCCGGCCCCCGCCCCCCACCGCTCCTGACAAGTTTCAGCTCTTGATGTGCTCAGGATTTAAGGCCTCCCTGAGAACCAAAAGGAGTGGCTTTACTTTCCCCTTTCCCACTCTTTGGAAGGTTTCAGTCCAAGCTTATAAAAGTCATTTCCATTTTCAAAAGCAGAGTTGGTAAAACACTTTGGAAACTTTCCCTGCACCATCCTCCCCACCCCACCCCACTCCATCTTCTTGTTCGAGAAATGCAAATCTAAAGCCAATCCTATTTTATGTTAAAAAGTTGAAAAACATTTCAATGTATTCTTGTCTTGTATGACTGGCTGAGAGCCTCTAAATCCCCACCATTTACCAAATTAAACTAATTGAAAGTGCTTCCAAAAGCCACATCTGTAGGCTGACGTTTGTCCCTGCCTTTCACTTTGGGCTCGGGAAACTGTTCTCCATTCCATTGATCCCTGAATAGTCATGCCTGTCAGGAAGCCACATCAGCCATTATCATTCTAATTTTACTGCCTTTCTTGGTCCCTAATCTAATTTGCAATGATGCTTAAGCATTTCGCAAGGCCATAGCACTTTCTTCAGAATTTCAACAAGAGCATTAAACCCCCAATTTACATTAATGAAGTGCACATTTAATTAGGGGCGAGGGTAAATGGAGGGCTCTTCAGGAGCAGTTTGTGTGATATGATAGGCACTCGAAAAGGAAAGGAGATATATCTGATAAAAGACTTGCCATACATCAGACAGCTTGATTTCTGTCCCTCTCCCCCTCCAGCTTTCTTCCAGCCTCATCTTCCTTCTCATTTCCACCCTTCTATCAACTAACTCTATCCCTTTAAAATTTGCTCCAAAGCCATGATAATAAAATTATGAAAGCAGAGCTGTCAACAAGGGAAGACCAGGCAAAGAACTATTTAAGAGGGATCCTGTGGCTTTCAGTTCCCCTGCTGCCCCCCAAAGGGGAGATTAACTTGTTCTTTTAAATAATGAGAAACATAGGGAACCATCCCCAGCTTCCCTGTTTAATGAATGCATTAAGCACACAGGCTGAGCAGAACACAACTTGTCTTGCCATTGGGAAAGGGGCTGGCCAGGGGAGAGGCAGGGCTGAATTTCCGTTTATAGGTCTCATGCAATGAATTCATTATCACACATGATCTGAGATGTAGTGATGTCACACAATGGAGTTGCTGCAGCCTCCCCTGGTACAAGGTTTCTGAGGCAAGAGAGGTTAGAATGTGTGTGTGTGGATGGGGGCGTGCGCTTGTGCTTGTATCAGTGTCCACATGCATCCTTACAGTTCCTGAGGCATAAGGGTAAGGTAAGATTTATGTAAAGATTTTATTTTTTGAAACGATTTTCTTCCATCAAGTTCTCCTTCTCCTCCATGGGTTAACAACAATAATAGTGGTAATAATGATGCTAGTGATAAAACATGAATAACACTCTCAGAAAGACTTTGGTGTCCATAGAACAAGAATAACTCAATACATGGCAGTTTTATGATTAACATTTTTGCAAAGTTGCTCATTTGGAGCTAAAAATAAAATCATTTCTTGATAAGAAGATGTTTGCAGTTCTCTCAAGTGTAAAAGTTACATTTCATGGGAAAAAGGTATGTATTGCACTAAGCTGTCAACCCAGCTAGACACGAGCGGGCAGAGACTACCCCTCTCTTCCCATGACCTTATGAAGATACTTGTTAGCAGTCCATAGTTTGGGACAAGCACCATTTTCAAGCACAATGTTGATGACAGTATCATAGATGGAACCAAATAGTAAATGACTTCCCTTTTCCATGCATAGCTCAAGGTCATTTCTTCCAAGTTTGTGCCCTCAGTATGATGAAGAGTAGCAGGAAAGGAGGATTTAAAAGTTAATTTCTTACTTGTAGCTTGGACCTAAGCAAAGGAATCAAAAGATGGCAACACAGGGGAATGGGTGAACAGTGGAGTATTGAGAAAAAGAGGAAGAGGTATTATTATTATTCACTTTGAAAAAATATGAATTAACCAAAAATATTAGGGGCAAGGTCAAAATAGCACTTACAACCTTAACATGTGGACTGTTAGTGGCAGATATGCATTAACTGTGTGGTGATGTTGGGTAAATTACTGCCTCTGTTTAATATTTGACTTTTTCATTGCAAAATGGAGATGCTAATGGTACTTTATATGGTTGTTTTGAAGGTTAAATGAGATACTGCCCATGAAGTTCCTAAGAGTGTCTGGCATTTAATAAGCACTCAATAAGTGGAAAACAGTATAGGAACTACTCAGTAAATGCTGAGAGAGGAAAGTGAAGATAGATAGATTAAGTGAATGGAAACCCTAAGAAGGATTCAGAAAGAATATGTACCTAAAGGATTGAGTAGTGAAAGTACAGGAAGAATTCACTGTGTGGACCTTGCATCTTTTCTATGGATGTGTCCAACCAAGAAAGAGGACGCTGCTAAAGACCATCTGAAAGAAGGAGAAAATAAACTAGATTGATGAGACATTTTAAAAAGTCCACATTCTAATAAACATTTAAGAATGTGCATAGTGGGGACTGGAGCAGTGGCTCAGTGGTTAAGGCACTTGACTGGCATATGCAAGTACACAGGTTCAAAACCCAGCACCCACATACACAACTAAGTGCCAGAGCAATGAAAGCCATGTGAAAAACTCAATAAAAATTGATTCTGTCTATCTGTCTCTCTCATACTGTCCTTCTATCATAAAAAAAAAGGTGCATGCTGGATTCTCAGAATTTACAAATGTAAATAGGGAAGTTTTGTCTTATTTGAAATTAGAGGTGTTTCTTCATTTTACTTTTAAAATAAAATGGTATTGCTTTGAAAAGGTTGGTACCTGACTCCTCCTCTTCCTCTCCTTCCTCTCCTTCCTTCCCCATGGACGAAGGAGGATTTAATGCTGTCCTTTCCCCAGTTCTCTTCCCAAACACAACCACTGTTACAGGGGCTTTTAGACCTTTCCAGAAATATTATATGCATATATACAAAATTCAAGTTTTAAATTTTGCTCGTTTTTAACCTCTTTGACCATTCCCAAGCTTAGAGGAAAGTAATGGAAAATGTCAGAAGATTCAATTCTTTTTTCCCTAATTGTAGAAGTAATACCTAGCTATTATTAAAAACTTAGGAAATACAAGACTTATGATGTAATCCTTTAGAAAGCTTATGCTTTACAAACTAAATGTGCAAACATTAGCCATAAAGAAGTTGTACAGGGATAATGTACTTTGTAGACTGGTTCAGATGTTTTGGATATTTGGACATGATTAGAGACCTCACCTAGTTCAAAACCCAATGTGAATACTCAATGTTGTGGAAGAAAGATAGCTGGGGATGTAAGAGAAGGTAGGCTAAGAATGGGCATATGCCATTTTTTCACTGGGTCCAGAGCTTGCTGGGGTATCACTGGCCCAGTGGCTTCCCGGAGCGGAGGCACACTCCATTTGTTGCCCAGGAAAGGCCTCACTCAGGAGCCTGATCTACAATTACAACATTCATCCCTCATCTCAAAGGTGAAAGGGCTGCTGTGTCATGGTGGGGACTAATTCCTAATGAAATGGGTGATGGTTTTGTATTTGTGTATTTGCACAGCAGATGGTCTGTGACTATTTCTTCAGTAAAAGAAACTTGGTGCAGGCTGAAGGTGGAGAGCCAAGGTTTGCTCTGAGGACTGTGAAACTGTTCATAGAGAGGGCTAAACCTGGCCCTCTCAGAGTATCACTAGGTCTCAGCCAATGCTCACCAGCAAGTGTTGCTATGCCCTGGATTTGGAAACTGGCTAGACTATAGCACATGTACAAAAGTTTGTGTGCATAGAAAAAAGAAGTTGACTTTTAGTCATGATTTCTTACAAGTATTCAAAGCCAGTCAAAATAAGAGAGATTGATTTTTCATGTAATGATACAATTTTCCCAATCCTCCTTTTACCCAGTTTAATTAGGAAAAGGTAGACTGCAAATAGAATGCAGTGCTAAGCAATTTCCTGTGTAAGGTTTGGTTAAGAATATCTCAGGCATATTTGCCCTCTCTCTAAATATATTGCTTAATTGGTTGTGAGAAGTAGGAACTTGAGCTCCTCAGTAAAGAACTTAAATTGGTTCTCTTGTTGACTTGAGCCTATATATAAAACAGACCAAGGGAAGGACTGAAAAGATGACAAGATTTAAGCACAGGGATCCTTTTTAACATAGTATGATTAGGAAGAAAACTTACCAACGCCCAGTGATCAAAAAAATGCTTGGAAATTGGCCAGATTCCAGTCTTTTGAGAAATAAACAACCAACATCAAAATAACAGCAGAGACAGCCTCACTCTTCGGTGTGCTGTCGCCTGGCATTTCCCATACTTCATAGATGGAATAACTGCGGAGCACAAGAGATTTAGCAGTTGTCTGAAATCTCACAACAAGTTGAAAATAGAGCCCAGATGGCAGCCAAGTCCCTGCCCTGAAAGTGAAGAGAGAGACCTAAAAAATGGGATTAGATTTAAGAGAGCATATATATACTTTCCAGAGGCTTATCTGAACTATGTTTCTTCTCTGACCCTTTTTGAGTTTACCCATCATAAGTAATAGCACGACCTCTTTTTCGAGTCATTCAAAAATGCATTTGTTCTCCATAATAGAAAGAGAAGCTCCAGCCAAATTATATTCTAATGGATCAGAGCCTTGAACCGAGGGACCATTTTGCATTGCTGACTAGGTGGCTACTGAATACATTATTAGTCCGACAAGGTTTGCATCAGCTTTGTGAAGAGGCAGAAATTCTTAGCTTGGCTCAAGTATTGTTCTTTCTTTCTTTGTTTTTGCAGGGGAGGCAAATAAAAAGAGAACAAGAATGAATACTTGAGTCTAATCTACTCCTGCAGCTAAGTGTTAGTAGCCCCTTAAGATGTTATTTCTGGACTTAATCATGCTGCAAATGGTTGTGTTTTTGACAGACCCATCATGTACCCAGCTGAGGCAAGTATAATACGGTGCAGGAAGGCCAAAGAAACTCAAGAAGGAGATTATTTTAAATAAATGATTCTGAATCCCCAAATTTCCTCCTGGTCTGAAGGAGTTAATATCAATTATCTATCCAGTGACATGGGCTCAGAGAAAAGAGACCACAGTGCCTGATACCCCAGGTCCTTTTCATATGGAAAAACTACTGAAAATCATTTATTTATTTAGCAGCACCTTGAAGCACTTTACTCCCGAGCTACATCACCAGCTCTCTTTCTTCCATTTTAAATGAAAAATCTGGACTCAGATTCTTAGAAGAGGCAATCCAAGGAAAGCACGAAGTGACTCACCGATGAGAAGTATCTCTTCCCTCTGAGCCAGTCGGTAACTGAGGCCAACGTATGAGGTAATAAACAGCATTGTAGCTGGCTGTGCGCTGCTAGATCAACTATCACCATAGCATCTGGATCCTTTGCCAGTGAATCTCCATTAACCAGACCCCAGACTGCATTACTAATGCAGTGTGTTGAACGGTCCCCTAGTGGCTGCAGAGGGAGTGTTCCTTCCTAAATATCCTTCAGTACTGTGAAGGAGGACTAAGGCCAGGATGGAGTCCACGATGCTGTTGGACAGTGGCCTCACATAATTCCATGCCAACTTGGCAATGCCTCCATTTGGGATACTGGAGATCCTCAGGCCTAGATCCTGGACCAGGTTTCCAACAGGAGGAGAGAGCTTGGCAGGGACAGGGATTTTTTTTTTTCCTACAGGCCCAAATTGAGGAATTGGGTATTTATTCTGCCTCGGTTTTGCCAGATGGTCACTCAGTCCTTCCCTTTAGACCACTTTGGCTGTGCAGACGCTGCCAATGTGAAACTCAGGGCAAGAACTCTTTCTCCACCAATGCTGTTTCTGCTAACTTTTCAAATGTGAATCTGCCCTTTTGGGGCCTTGTATATTCATGGCAAGGTTAATGTCAATTTGACAGGAAAAAATGTAAGGTCTTTGTCCAATAACCGTGAAAATGTTGGACGGTCACCTTTCCCCTGGAAAGCAATAGCTTATGACAGACCAATTGAGAAAGGATGAGCATTGTATTTTCATAAGATATGATAGCTTGGCTAAAAAGGAGTGACTGTAAGGAAGAAGAAGAGATTGTGAACTGTTTCTTTTCATTTTGCTAACCATGAAATTCATGTTGTAGAGGCAGCATAGTGAAAGACAACCAACGGGAAGGTCAAAAACCTTCATTTAAGTCTGTATCCTGATGCTATCTTGCTTAGTGATTTTGGATTAGTACTTGGCCGCTCTGACTTTTCTCCTAGCTAACACTGGAATTCACTGCTGTCCAGAAAGTCTCTCCTAGGTCACATATCTGAAGTCCTTGCATATTTTCTGTGCTATATCCACTCTGGGCTGGACGCATCCATTTGATCACCTCGCTTGTTAATTTGTTCACACCACGAACAGATGTTACGATTTTACTCCTGAGTTCCTCTCTCATATGCAAGCAGTCTATACCCACTGTCTTCAGTTTTCTAAGGACATTTGGATACCTCTGCCTTATGCAGTGGTTATACCACCTCTGCTAAGCTCCAGAACTTGCTCTCTACAAGGCAGAATAGCTTTCCCCACCCCCTCACGGTTTCTCAACTTCCTCTGATGGTGGTTCATTTCACATGGCTGGTCACGTGCTCCTTCATGGAATTCTGTTCTCACTTTGGCTCCCTCTGTGATACTCACGATACCTTTCACTCTAGTTGCCTCTTCTAGAAGACCTAGTTGCAGTATTCTCCTGGGCTCCGGAATTATCCAATCTGTTTTTTTTTTTTTCCATTTCATCAAACACCCTCTGGCATCTAGTTAGAACCACATTCATCTTCTTACTTCTGAAACCAGTGCCTTTAAATGATGCTTGATTCCTCTACATAATTGCCAATTTCACCCAATCCACAAGACCAGAATTCCATGACCCTCTTGTTTTCTCTCCTTACTCTAGCATGTCTAAAAATTTACTAGCTCCTTCAGATTTCTCCAACAAATTGACACTAATATAACCCCCTTCTTTTCTGTTTATAATCTGGATTACTGGCTATGAGGGAGAGAGAGAGAGAGAGAGGAAGACACAAATGTGGAAGATAGTCTATTCCTCCTTGAGCAGTACCAATCTAGAAGATACAATCTTTATGCAAATTAATTATAAATGAAAGTAGGAGGAGGCAGGTGACAGGAGAAAAATACAGTATATGGAAGTTCATGATAGCTGCAAAATATATTTTTGTCAGACTTAATTCATCCCCAGTTCTGGATTATTTATTTTCCCAAGTGATTCTTTTTTTTTTTTTTTTTTTTTTAAAGAGAGAGGGACAGTGAGACAGAGAAAGAGAGAAACAACTTTATTTAGTTTTTCACGTGCCCTTTGTTGCTCCAACACTTAGTTGTTGTGTACATGGTACTGGGGTTCAAACCAGGGTCCTTGTGCTTGCCAGGCAAGTGCTGAAACCGCTGAGCCACCTCTCCAGACCCTGCCAAGTGATTCTTATTGGCCTGTATTACTCTTGTAGTTCTCATTTCTTCCATTATCTGTGTTTTAAGCAAGTCAGTTTTTTATCTGATGCCTTGTTTTTAGTGTTTGTATATTCTTGCACTTTTCTACGTAAGTTGAAGTCTCTTACTATATTTTCATCTTTTTTTTTTTTTTTTAGTAGTTTTGCAGTCTTTATTATAGAGGCATTACACTTTTTCCTGGGCAGGAGAACTGTAATATACTCTCAGATTCGTATCACTTTTATTTCATTCTGCATTTATTCTTACCTGAATACTATACTTGATCAACAAACACTTTAAACACTTATTTGCACTGTGTTAAGATTTAAGTATAAGCTGGGTTTGGTGGTGCATACCAGTAATCCAGCAGCTCAGGAGGCTGAGGGAGGAGGATCACAAGTTCCAAACCAGCTTCTGAAGCTTTGCGAGGCTTTAAGCAACTTAGACCCTGTCTCAAAAACAACAAACAAATATACGAAAAAAAAAAAAAGTTTGAGTACAGAATGTTGAACGGGTCATCCATCTTCAAGGTTCTCATATTCTAGTAAAGAGTTAGATAAGTAAATAAATAACCTTAATTTTGTATAATAACATGCTACAATGACTCTTACAGTTAGCTTTTTTTGAGAACTAAGTATGTCTGAAGTACCGTGTATGTTTCTTTCTTTTTTTTTTTTTTTAATAAGGAGAGAGGGACAGTGAGAGAGACAGAGAAAGAGAGAAACAACTTTATTTAGTTTTTTCACATGGCTTTAGTTGCTCCAACACTCAGTTGTGTACGTGGTGCTGGGGTTTGAACCCGGGTCCTCGCGCCTGCCAGGCAAGCGCCGAAACCGCCGAGCCACCACTCCAGCCCCCGTGTATGTTTCTTATGCATATTAACTCATTTAATTCTCACTACACTGTAGGAGATGGATTCTGTTATTATCACCATTTTACAGATGAGGAAATTGAGGCATAATCAAAGAAAAGCAAAATTTAAAAGCAAACAATGCTTCCTGAACCCTCATTTAGTCACTGCTGTATGCTGTCCTCTGTGCGTTCTGATTGCATATAACGTGTCTATGCTATTGGAATACAAAGCAGAGTGCATGATTTCAATAAAGGAGGTTGGTTACTTAGTGTTTTAATTGAGTCTTGAGAAAAACACTTTTTTAATTATGAAGGAAGAAAGAAAGTGTGGCACTACCTACTGATTGTAGGTTTGTCAGGGCTGTTTGGAAGGTCTATTGGGTAGATAACATATTGTTGTGAAAGAGGAGAGGTGTTTGGAATAGGCTAAGGATGGAACTCCAACATTAAAGAATAGAAGGAAAGGAACAGTATGGAGAATGAGCAAGACCAGAGATACGGAAAAGAGCCTAGAGGATTGAGTGTCATGATGACTATGAAGCAGGACCTTCAAAAAGGAGGAGTTGATCAACATTGACAAATGTACCAAAAAAGTCAAGGAGAATGTGGCTGGAGAATAGCCTAGGAGATTTATGATGTAGGAAGTTAGCAATAACCTCAGAGAGTACAGAATGGTGACCATGGAAGCCAATGTCAGGATTATTGAAAAGTAGGGGCTACAAGCAAGACTTCTATACTTATTTGTACAGATCTGTGTTCATATATACACTTACACATGTACATGTGTATTCTTAGTGCTTAATAATGCATGGAGACGAGAACTGAGATTCATTTAGCAAAAAAATGGAGAAGCAGACTTGCAAAGAGAGTGAACTTATACTCATCACACCTAGGTTTAATAAGTAATCTAGTGACACTGGATTAGCTTGGGACACTGTGAGGTGGAAATGGCACCTAGCAGTTTTTGTTTCTCCTGGGATACCTGTGTATTCTGCTGCGCTTTGGGGATGCTACTTCTCATATTTGGACTATTTCTTATCTGTCTAAAAGTAAATATTTAAATTCCTTTTAACATTTCAGGATGCTTTCGTCCTTTTAACTCACAGAAATCTCCAAAGTTAGACAGTAGATGGCCACTCTTTTTACTGTTTCTTCCTGAGGGAAAAACATGAGGAAGTGATTTCTTACTCCATTGCAGCCCAATGATCCAAACATCACACATTCTGACAATCAAGAAAACACTTCAGAGTCTTGGGCTTTCTTTGTTTTAATATTGTTTGCTTTCCAGTCATTCTTTCTCAGATGCTTGTGTTTAAACTTCCTCAGAGTCTCAGTCAAAAGGATGAGTTTACTCAGCTGGAAGAATTGAACCTTGAAGGCACAGCTTCCCTTTAACTCCACATTTAAAACTTTTTTATTTAAAGTGTAATAATATAAGGCTTTATTCATCCCAAAATATACCAGCGAAGCTGCTTATATTTTAAAAAGAAAGTTGCTAACCACTTGGAAGGCTAGCAATGTAGAAAGAGTCAAAGTTGTGATCAGACACCTGTGTGCTTTTTAAACATCTCTGTGTCCTGCTGAATCATTAGCTCTGCCATCATGGAGAGGTAGATTGAGTCTAGACCATTCGTTCCTGGAAAGACATTGTTAGCTTGGATCCAAAGTGCCTCTCGTATAAATCCTGTCCTACTTTATAATGTCTGTGAGTGCAATAGGTGGAAAAGTAATTCTCTATCCACATAGAAATATTGGTAAATGAAGTCATCAATCAATAAACTGGTTGAAGAACCTAGAAAGCTCTAAAATGCATAAAATATCTTTTTCAACAAAATTTCTCTGATGGAAAGTATGCCAGGAAGGACAAATAGAAAAAATCAGCCATGAAAATAGAAAGTCTGAGAGTAGCAGAAAGCTTATGCCTTTTAAAATTCCTTTAAAACTTTTTGCTTAATTCATTCAATAAATATTTACAGGCTGCTGTATATATGCCATGATATGCTCTAAGCTCTTAGGTTATACTAAAAGATAAAGTAGGCAAAGAAAAAAAAATCTCTTATTTCATTAGCCTCCTTCCTTCCTTCCTTTATTTATTTATTCATTTATTTTTGTAGTGCTGGGGATTGACTCCTAGTCCTCATGCATACTAAGTAAGAGCTCTATCACTAAGCTACAACCTGGTCCATTAGCTTCCTTTATTTTCCCCTTCTCTTGTACAAGAGGAATGAGCCTAATTGGATTTTTTTCAGTGACATATTTCTAAATAGATTTTATTTTTTTAAAAACAGTTTTTGACTTACAGAAAAATTGAAAAGATAATTCTGAGAATTCCCATATACTTCATGCTCAATATTCCCTGTCATTTTTATCATATATTACTATTACACATTTGTTTCAGCAAATAAGTATTGACATGTTGTTAACTAACCCCCACAGTTTAATTTATTTTCCTGATGTGTTCTTCCCATTCCAGAATACCCTGTAAGACACAACATTATATTTAATTACCACATACCTTAAGCTCCTGGTGGATCTAGCCCTTCTCAGATTTTCCCTATTTTTGATGACCTTAACAATTTTGGGGAGAACTGCTCTGGTAGTTTTTAGTATGCCACAATTTTGGAATTTGTCTGTTAGTGATAAAATAGGGTATGGGTTTTTAGGAGGAAGATCACAGAGGTGAAGTGCCATTTTTAGATTTATGGCTATTGGTTTTGGTCTTAGTCACCTGCATGATATAATGTTTGTCGGTTTCTCCATTGGAAAGTTACTCTTCCTTCTTTTCACATGTATTTTTTGGAAAAAAGCCACAGTTTGCAGCCCACACCTAAGGAATGGATATTATGCACCCTTTCCTTGGGTGTGGAATACCTACAAAAATTATATGGGATTCTTCTCTCCCATTTATTAATTTATTCAATCATTTATTTATATTAGCATGGACTCATGGATATTTGTCTTATACTTTGGGTTATAATTCAATACTACTTTATTTATTTTGTTACTCAAGTTGTTCTCTTTTTCACATTGAGAGTTCTTTCGGTTGGCCCCTGTCCTCCAGTTCTATAATTGGCTATTTCTCCAAGAAGTCCTTGTATCTTTAAAAGAAGAATGGTATTGGAAATGAAGATATGAACACTAGATGTGCTCATTGCTCCAGGGGTATCAATTCTTCTAGGACCGCTCAGTTGAGAGAGAAACCATTTTGATTTTAAGTACTGTAGTGGGTTGAACAGTATTCATCAACCCATTTGTGTCCACCAAGAAGCTCAGGATATGACTGAGATTTTGCAGATGTAATTAACATAACGATGGAGATGATTGGATTCGATTGGACCCTAAATCCAAGGAGAGTGTCCCTATAAACGAATATTCGGAGATGCAGAAACAAGACCATGTAAAGAGAGCAGGATTATGATTCCACAAGCCAAGGAACACTAGGAGCAATCAGAAGCAAGAAGAGGCAAGAAAAGATTTTCCTTTAGAGCTTTGTAATGGAACATGGCCCTATATCAACTTGATTTTGGACTTTTGGCCTCTACAATTACGAGGAAATGCATTGGTGTTGTTTCAAGCCACCAAATTTGTGGTTCTTTGTTACAGCAGCCCTGGGAAATTAACACAGAAATCTTACAGGCAGAAATGTCTTTCTACATCCTTTTCCAATGAACATGTAGCAGAGAACATTCATATCGGTTGGCTGAAGACAAGAAGGAAGAGGAGATTTCTTAGAGGTAAGGATGTAATGTGCCTGGGTTGCAATGGCTGATTGGTTCTGTCTTTTTTCCCTGGTCAGTCTGGTTCCCCAAGGTCAGCTGAATGCATGATGAGAAAGTATGCTGTGGAGGTCATGCTCTGTGACTTCACACAGGCCCTCTTCTACCTTCTGGCAGTTATAGCAAGGAAATAGGAGAGCAGCATTTATTGAGCCTCTGTCACATGTCAGACATTTTGCACAAGTTGCCCCATTTAATCCATACAAGAACTCTGCAAGGCGGGTACGATTATTATTCCATTGTGTAGATGAGAAAACTGAGGGTCAGAGAAGTTAAGCAACTTGCCCTGAACTATGCTTAGTTGTATTGTGAAACCGAAATAAAAGCTCAGAAAGTCTCACCTTTGACTCCTGTGCATGTCTTCTGCCACATCACTCTGAACCTTAATATTATTTTTTGCTTCAGCAACCATGATATCCAAATTATAGTTTTAGTTTTTCCTTTAGAATTGCTGCTATTTTAACATTAATTGATAGTTTGAATCTTTCATTTTAAAATGATAAACATCAATTACCAAGAAAAATAAGTCATAAAGATCCTCAGCAAACACTTTTAAACTCTTTAAATAAAAAGTCACTTTATGCGTTCATCTTGTGCATTTTAATTATAATCATCTTTTTATTTTTCACTTAGGTAGCTCATGAATATTTGCTGTGTATTTTTCTTCCCTTTCCTTTTCACCACTTTTTGCCACGATTTTGGTTTAGACCTTTATTGCCTTTTAAAGGACAAATTCAAAATGCTTTCACCATTGTCTTTCTCTGCTAGATTCCTTTCATGTTGCCTCCCTGCTCAAACCAACAAAAACAAAACCCCCAAACCTGAGAAAGATCATGCTGATCTGACCCCATCCTCGCTTCCAGCTGTGCTGTACCTCAGCCACACCGGATTATTTTTTTGTTAATAGGATGCACCCTGTGCCCTCTCTTTCCTCCAAATCTTTTTGCAATCTCTTTCCCCCATGGTATGACCTTTCCACTATCTCCACTTATCAAAGCTCTTTAAGGTTCAACTGAAATCCACCTTGTCCTTGAAAGTTCCTCTGGGTCTTCTAGGGCATAGTTTCTCTCTTGTTCTGCCCTTAGGTATTTTATTCGGATGAAACATTATGTGTCCTAGATTAAAAATTCCTTGAGGGCTTGACTTGGGCTTCCTCAGCTTTGTGTCTCCTGGGCATGGCTTTCAACGTTCAATGCTTGCTGAATATGAGAGACGGATGGATAGACAGACAGAAAGGTAGACAGGTATGGATAAAAGGGCACCAGTAAGGCATACAAAATTTATTTAATCCTAAAATTCCACAAATTAATTTTACCATAACCCTAGACTTACTGTATTTTTTAAGATGTTGGAAAATTAAGCAAATCAGAGAATGCTAATACTACATAGGTGATCTTGCAATCAGTTCTATCTTTGGATAGAAAAGAATCTGTCTTGAGTCTTACATTAGCATTAAAATGACCTAGATAATTATGACACAACAATATTCAGAGAAGTGAGAAAAGAAAAAACATTCCATGATAATCTTAAAAGGAATTTAGATTTACCACGAAAAGCATTGCCCTAGAAGATACTGAAGGCATGTTATGTCACTTTAATTTGGCTTTTGAGAAAAATTGGGAGGTGGCTGGGAATTGAATAACAGAACAAACTAAAATAGAATACAACTTCTGTAGTTGCAGGAAAAGCTCTTACCCGGCACAGAACTGCATCGGATCTTGATTCAGAGAAGCTTAGGGCTCCTGCGGTGTTTTCCTCTTCAAAGCCCTGTGCAAACATGAACAAAGTTAATCTAATTAACTTATTAGCTTTTTAAGCTAGTGGTACCAATTAGTCACCTCATCAGACTCTGGCTCGGGGCTCATCACACAGTGCATAGCTATAAAGCTGCTTTCATCAAAACCCCCAGGAGTGCAGCACATGGCACTTGCGTGTGTTTTCAAGAGAATGGCAAAAAGAACCATGTGCCGGGCAATTATGAGGAATCCTCTCTGGGAAAAGCCTTAATCACAGTGACCACTCGCATCACCTCTTTCGAGAAAGGAAATCACATACTGGGTTTCATCCTGCCGGTGTGCAGCCATCCCTTAACCTGAGTTTGGAGAGTGATTATAAAGTTTACACTTATATTCCTGTATGTCCATGGCGGGGGTCGGGGGAAGCCCACAGCACGGGGGGATCAGAGATGGTTTGGCAGTTTGGGTGGCATTTTTTTAAAGGGGAAAAAAAGGGGGATTCAAGCAGGGTGCAATGAGAATAGTGATTCCAAAATACAGCCTTGAAGGAAAACTTCCAGAGAAACAATGGGGAAGGAATAAATAAAAAGAAAGTTATAAATTCATCTATTTGCTCTTCCCTGACCCTTGCTTTTACTCCTCTTCACTGCAACTACCCTGGGAAAGGCACAATACTTTCCCCTGTCACAATATTGAGAAAAATTGAAATGGGGAAGAAAGACCACCAGATGCTTTATTGTCTTAGCCGTTTCCACATAATTAGCTGGGGATAAAGGACCTCTGCATGGTTTCATTGCATTGAATGAACTTGGATATTGCTACACAGTAGTGTGTTTTATGATTCATGCTCTGTTATCCTGTGGCTTTTTCAAAACTGCCAGCTACTTTATCACTGCCGGCCAAGCCTGGGCCCACCACTTAAAATGCAGCAATGCAAAGTTAACTGTGCATGACAGATGTCCATGAAATTGTTTAACACACACATACACGCTCACACAGAGCACAAAGCTGGCTCCGGCCCTCTCACGAGTTGTCCTGGCTCAATATCCTCATTAAACATAAATAAAAAAATATAGGGCTAGAAAAGAAAGAAAAATGTGTGGAAAAAAAATAGTGAGCGTATTCTGCATGGTGGTTACATTGAATGCATTTGGGATTTCAAAAGGTCTTTGAAAAAATTAGAATGATGAAGTCATGAGAAAAGCCCAGGCCAGGACTGGTGGATTTGGGGGTTAGGGTAGGAAACTGAGCATTGGAGGTCTTTTCTTCTCTGAACTGATATCAGCAAATTCTTATTGTATGTCCTCCTTTCAGCCTCCAGCTCTGTGTACCATGAAAGGTAGCTCCTTGGCATGGCCCCTCGTCTGCTTTATACCTTGGCACTCCCTCCTAACCTGACAGCTTTGAAGTTGTCTGTACCTTGTATTTCAACTCTATTTCACATGCCCCTCTTGGCTCAGTGCGGAGGTCCTTCTGCAGAAGGAGAGCATTCATCCTTGGAAGTTCCTCTCCACTCTACTTTTGTAGAGCAACTTTATATTGTAGCATACGATGAATTGTGGGCTCCCATGTTAGTGCCCGTCTCTGTTACGAGACTCGTAGCTCTTTGAGTGCACGTGCTATAACTTGTCCATCTGTGCATGTCAGGTTTCAGTCCAGCAGCCGACACGCAGTAAATGCTCAACCAATGTTTGGGGGACTTGGCGACTGAATGGTAGGTAAGTGTAAGCAAACTTCTGGTGGTTTCCTTGAATGAGGTGTTCTCCTTCCTTGATTTTTTTTTTTTTTTTTTTTTTTTTTGTGTGTGTGTTTGTGTTGCTTTTTTGGCAGTAAAGTTTTCTACTTCCTATAAAACCTTGGTGAACTGCTTTCCAGGAGAGGAAAGCACTCAGAGAGCATAAGTGGTTCAAAGGACAGGAAGTTAGTAAGGATAGCAGTAAGCTGGGTTGAGATCAGTACCACCTTCATCCAGTCCTGTCCCTGAGCAGCCTGTGAATGGACACTTCGATATTGATAATAGCATGCGGTGTTCATATATCTTGTCCTTTCTCAAATCTTTCAGTCACACCCATGCACCTCAGGTTGCACAGTGGTTTGCCATAGCAATATATCAAACACTGGGTAGCTTCAACAACAGAAATTTATATCTCATGGTTCTGGAGGATGGAAGTTTAAGATCAAGGTTATGATGAGGTAGGTTTATTCTAAGACTTCTTGTCTTGACTTGTGGGTGGCTGCCATCTCTCTGTGTGTCTGTGTGACACCCCCCCCCCCAGAAAAAAATCAACAACTAAACTGTGCTCTTATGGATGAAGACAAGGTGACCTACTCATGGTGCTGGGATAGAAACATGGAAAAATAAAAATATAGAACATAGTATGAAGAAGTGTATTACATTCAGAAGTATTTTCAGAACCTCTAGAACTTTTTGAAATAAATCAGTCAAGAAACAGAAATAAAATGAGACCTCAGGGAAATTTGCATAGTGGGAAACTGGAGTTTTAATTGTCCCCTTCCCCTGTTTTCCTTCCACTTGTCACATATGGAGAAACACAACTTCCTTTCAGGCTGGCTGGTGGGCAGCCATTGGGCCCAACTGGATCTGTGGGTCTCTGGGGAAGGCATGAGTCACCCCAGCTTCCTTTGTTCCTTAAAACAGTTCCAGAAATGCTTTGGAATGGAGTTTAGTCTTCTGTGTTCCTCACAGAAGACTAAATCTATGGTCTACAAAGAACCTCTTGGTAGGTTGTGATTCTCCTGTACCCAAAAACCGTAACTCAGAGAGGAGAGGACTCATAAATTCCTTCTTCCAAATCAAGAGTTAATTTTTATGTTTTTTGTTGACATAGTTCCTTCTCTTTATACCTTGTTCTTTAGGAAAGGTTAATATCCCCCAAAAGGAGAATCAGTGAGAATGTGTTCTCTAATGTTGTTCTTTTAATCTGGGATATTTTAATTTGTCTTAAAATACTTTCGGTATGTTGTTAAGGTTGTGCACCAAAGGATTAGTAACATTTTGTGTATAACTAAGAACAACTGAAGGGTGGAAAGAATTTGAACTTTTATTTTTAACTTTCACACTCCCCAACTTAATATATTCTTTATCACTTTTAAAGGATTCAAACCGGATGAGTCCTTGTAAATTTATTTTCCCATCTTATTGAGGTACCAGTTAAATCTTGGGGAGAGAAGCAAAAATGCATGAGAACACATTTGGGTTTGTGTATGTATGGTGAGTATTTGAGCATTACTTGTGTGTTTGTGGGAGGATTGTGGATTGTGTGTGTGTGTGTTGTGTGTATTTTATGCCTTTATACTGTGTGCATGTGTGTACTATGGGTTGTGTGTGTGGACTGTGGGTGTGTGGGGGTTGTGTGTAGCTTGTGCTTGTGTCCTGTGTGTGGGTGTGCTGGGTGTGAGCTGGGGACTGTGTGTGGGCATGTGTGTGGGCTGGGTCTGAGTGTGGAGACTGAGTGTGTCTGTGTGTGTGTGAGTGTGTGTGGGCTGTGGGTGGCCTGCTCAACATTTTGGTGGATGTTTCATTCCCACCCCTTTTACTACGACCCTGGTCAGACCACTTTTATGCCCGTGACAGCTTCATGAAGCACAAAACATGGAGCGATACATGGCATGAAATTGGCAACAAAGCCGAGCAAAAGGAGGAACAATTCTCTGGCAGGATGTGTTCACAATATGGCTGATTGGATCTGGAAGCAGATGCCAGCAGCGGGTATTGTCCTGGTGACTGAAAAGACATGACCCCTGAGAAACCCAAGACAAGGAGGCTCTCCTCTCGAACCAAGGGGGAGGGGAGAAGAGGTGAAACCAATGAATAAATCAGGCAATGAAAACCAGGGAGAAAAGAAAATGCTAAAGAGGACTTTTTATGGGGAAAAGGGGGCAGTTCAGTATGCAATCGCTCTCGCTCTCCAGCTAGCTGAACACTTTTGCAGACAATGGCTTTTTAACAGATGGGAGACCTAGTGAAAGAAGCCAACTTTTGCGCAGTGGAGAATCCCTGTTTGTTTAGTCTGCTGCTTGGGCAGGTGTCTGGAGAAAGGGGATCCAGCAGGTTAAGTGTTTTGGTGCCAGTTCACACAGAGCAGCCGGGATGTCCAAGGAGACTAGTTTTATCCGGGAGGACTGGGCTTGGTGTTAGAAGGGTTTGTGAAATTCTGAAGAAAGAGCACTGGCTGGAAGTTGCCTCCTGAAGTGCCCAGCCCCCTCCCTGATCCCTCCCTGCTTGCTCCCTCATCTCTCTCACCAGCCCTGGGAGCCAAAAATCTGCTGAAGAGCTGTCCATCAAGTAAAGGATGGAGGGGGGATGGGCACACATTGCAGCCTGCATTCCCAGGCCAAACTTTGTGTTTCCAAATACTTTTAAACACACAAGGGCAAGTAATAGGCTTACACAGGAAATATAGACTTACTTTGGTCAACTGAGCTCTCTGAAATTTTATAAAACATGGAGAAGGCTTTGTATTTTCCAACAGATTCTGAAGATGTTGATAGGCAGTCCCTGTCCTTTGATGGTCCTGTCTTCCAGTATGTCCAGCACTGTGCACTGATTTGAGATTTCGAGGAGGATAATTCAGAACTGTCCTGGGAGCCCTCTCAGCATATTGACTGCTCGTTCAGAGATTCCCAAGAAGCTGAATATGTGTTTCCAGAGATGAAATCCACAGAAGAAAAGTGGGTGATTTGCTTTGTAAAGGGTTTCTCCCTCATCACAGAGCACACATGTAATAGCAACCAAAGGAATAGCCATGTGAGGGACCCTGCTTGGTTTGCAGCCCGAATTATACCCTGTAGAGTCGCTAGTGCATGTGCACAGGCAAAAGAAAAGACCTGGGGTGGGTGGACAGTGGAGATTTTATTTTCTTTTATTTGCAAGATACAAGTCTATAAAATGGGAGCGCAACTGTGCACTCATTTCTTGGCCCTATTACCAGAAAATTTCCGTGAACAGTATTTTATTCTCCATTTCCAACCATTTTAATTCTTAACAAAGGTCTTCTCATGTGGACCGTGTTTGCCTCATTCTGAGGCAGGATTCTCCAAGGCTGGAAGCTTATAACTCCAGTAGCTCTGATCTCAGGGCTCCAGAAGGCAGGGCTTGGCTAGTAGTCAAGGGCCATTCATATGACAAAGGCCACTTTGAAAAGAATGGAGAGAATAGTCTTCAGACTGGAAAATCGTAAAGAAAATAACAAACTTCTCATTACATGTTAGTAGTAAAATGTAATACTTTGTTTTTAAGAAATCTGTGAAAATACAGCCTATTATATAAAAATTTTAAAAAGTATAAGTTTTCTTTTGCCTAAAATTGAATGTCTCTGACATGAAAATCAAGTACCAAGGTCCTTATTATCAAAAGCTTTGGTGAATTTCTTCCATGTGCAAAACCTGAGCTTGAAGCCACAGAACAGAACCTTGTCCTCAAAGATCTTTGAGTCTGTCCTGAGAGATTCCATATTCTTTGACTTCTTTGGCTGTGGTTCAGATCAGATATCACAAAAGAATATGACTAACGGGAACTGGAGGTTAAGGGACATGAACATGGGGATATTTTGTTGCAGTATTTTGTGCATCCCTAAATATCATCCCTAAATTACAACAACAGCAACAATGACAATGACTAAATTATAATGGTCACTTATTGGGAACATAGAATGTCAAAGCTCTGGGCTAAAAATGATCATTCAGCTTTAAACGATCTGGTGCTTGCCATCATCACTACATTCTCCCAGATATTCAATGAGGTTTCTGTTCTTATTCCTATTTAAATGTGAACCTCAGGGGCTGGAGTGGTGGCTCAGTGGTTATGGTGCTTGCCTGGCATGTGCAGGGGCACAGGTTCGAACCCCAGCACCATATACACAACTAAGTGTTGGAACAACAACAACAACAACAAATCAGATGAAAAACTAAATAAAATTGATTCTCTCTCTCTCATTGTCCCTCCCTCTTTACATATATTTATAAAAATTGTGAACCTTTGCTTTGTTTAAAAAACTTCTTGTCTTTTACTATGTGGTAGCAATTGGATTTAAACTCATTTTTGCCTGACTTCAAAGCCACACTTGTAAATATTTTATCATGCTGCTTAGTTTTGCATGGTGTGCAAATATGAATGTATTTATTTACAACTTATTTGTTGGGTATCTACACAAAACAAAACAAAAACAAAAAAACAAAGTATGTATAATCACAGGCAAGGTTTCAATTAAACAACAAATCTTAGGAGGTGAAATATAGGGTGACCAAATCTTTACATATCTTGCCAAATGAGTGAGCCCCAGATGATGAAAGACATTTGCACTAAAAACTTCATATGCTAGTTACAGTTATGTCTCTTGAAGGGTTTCACAAAATCATTCAGAAGACCGAAAATGCATTTCACAGTGTGCTGTATTGACAAGGCAGTGACACAAAAGTGCATATTAGTGCTAACTTATTCTTTCAAGGGCTATTCAGAAAGGTCTAGAATAAAGGTTGTTAATGGTTGAAATGTGCAAACTAAACTGGTACCCAAATCCTCCGGGTAGGCTCTGTCATCGAGCACCAGCTCTATGCATGCTTTGGATGCGGACGCAGTGTGTCTCCTGAAAGCTTCAGATTTAAAGGTGTGGTTCCAGAGTGTCTCTGTTGGGAGGTGAAGGAACCTTAAAGAGGTGGGGGTGGTGGGAGACCCTTGGGTCAACCAAGACATGCCCCCAAGGGGTTTGTGGGCTCTCAGCCTCTCTCTGGTCCTGGTTTAAGATGTAATTCTCTGCTTGTTTCTTGCAGGCATTTCCTGCCATTGCCATGTACCTTGGGCTCTGAAGTGACAGCCAAGAGGCAGCTTTTGTCACAGAACCTGTGCTACAATATGTAGACTTTCAGGCTTCAAAACTTTTTTTCTAAATATCTTGTCTCAAATATTTTGTTACAGTGAAGAAAAGGTGATGAATATACAGACTTTCCATTGATATAAGGGCTCCCCGTGGAGAGGGGATTATTCAGACAGTGTACATGATTCTAACGATAGGCTACCATTGGTGGCCTCTTCCTGGTTCTTATTCCTTATCTGGCATTCAGATTTCTTTTGTTGACATGATTCAACATGAATGAAAAAAAATTTGAGATTTCTGTAAAGGGAAATGGAGTCTCCTACTACCTTTGTTAAGTGTTTGTGCTAGTTTTGTCAAAACTAACTATACAAAAAATGAGGGAACATAAAAGAAACTAATAGTGTTCTCACCTAAATGTCGTTCAGAAGTAGAATGTTCAGGTCAAGTTTGCATTCACCAATCAAAATTTGGAAGTGAATGATTTAAAGATCTCATTCAATCAAAATCCATTTTGTTCAAGAACTTATTTCTACAACCTCAATTCCATGTGTTCCACAGCAAATGCACAAATTCTTCTATTGGCAGTTTGTAAACACTTCTTCAACCTTTTTTTGATAGCATGAAGGAATGTGCATGTTTTCTTTCACTGGTCTACACACTTGAACACAGGCCAGTTCATTCTCATTCTGGCCCCAGGCATCTGCTGCATGCAACATGATCAATATATATTTGTTGAAGCAATATTTTTGTTCCCCCCTTTTTTAGACAATGAAACAAAGACAAAGCAAGGTTAAATCACTAGACTAGTCATATAACTAGCAAGTGAGTTAGAGAACCAGGATTGGAACTCCGGTTTCAGAGCAGGAATTCTTGACTATGATAATGATGTGTGGTAGGTTAAACATGTCACAAATTAGTTGATATTCTTTTTCATTTTGGAGTGGAATCTATGATCTCCTCCCTTGTATCACGGTCAGCTCTGAGACTGTTTGGACCAATTGAATATGGAGGAGATGATACTGTGACAGTATTTGGGCTCAGGATTTAAAAGACTGGTTGCGTTTATTTCTTATTTCTCTTTAGGAACCTCAGCTACCAGGCAAGTAGCAAGACTCTAAGACTGCTAAGCTGGAGAGGTTGCACATAGGTGCTCCAGCTGCAATTGCAGCTGTGTCCAGCCTTCTCACCAGCCCTGCGAAGGCTGTGAGTGAAATGGTCTTGCCTGCCTTTGGTCTAGTCCATCTGCCAGCTGAGTACCACATAATCACTTCAGTCAACACCATGAGGAACACAAGAAACTTCCAGCTGGGTCCCAAATTCCCAGCCCACAAAATTGTAAGATTCTAAAATAGGGCAACAGTGAAGACAACATCACCACCACTGAGGTTGTTGTTTTAAGCCACTGAGCTTTGGAGTGGTTGGTTCTAAATAGCAGCAAGTAACAGAGAAGAAATATATAATTGAATGGAGAGGTATGGAAATCCACAAACCTCAAGAGTGGAAACCAACTGCATGGAGGCAGAAAAAGAGTTGCTATTTGCTGTTGGAAATAAATCTGCTTAGTTATGGGTGACTTGGGTCATGCTTTCTAGACACAGGCAAAATGTAGTGAAGATGGGTGAATTATTCTGTTAAAAGTTGAGCATATGAAAAAAACTTGGACTCATTGTATAACAATATGATTGCTTAAAAGGTAGAGGATTTTACAAAGAGAACTTGAGGTTTCTATTTGGATGTCTAAAAACCATCTTAAAGTTAATATACACGATACCAAACTCAAAGTCTCCACACTTTCTTCTCCAAACAACTTCTTAAGTCTTATGCCTCTGTGTCTGGAAAGCATAACCCAAGTCACCCATAAATAAGCAGTTGGAAGAGTTGAAAATTCCAATATTTTAAGTGGAGAGGCCTTGCCATTTCCTCCTACTCTAGAAAGGTCTTACCTTTCCTCTTAACTTCCTTATCTTCTCTGTACTTTTTCTGTTTTAGGCAGAAGAAATCAATGCTGTAAAAGCCCTCAATATTTCTGTATTGCTCAGTATATTTGGGGGATATTCTAAATAGTCCCTAAATTTTAGTGAATTAAAATAATATAACATCATTTTTTACTTGTACAAGTAAAACCCAGGGGTACTTAACCACTACCACTGAGCCACATCACCAGCCCTTATTAATTTATTTCTTTATTTTCAGACAGGGTCTCGCTGAGTTTCTTAGGGCCTTGCTAAGTTCCTGATGCTGGATTTGAACTTGTGACCCTCCTGCCTCAACCTCCAGAGCTACTGGGGTTACAGGTGTGTGTCATCGCATCTGACTCTCATACAAGAATTTAATGTAAGTGGTCCTTGTTGGGTAGATCTCCTGATTCCCTATCAAGTTTCTGTATCTTTAGCAAAATTCTAAAATGAATTATTTAACAGAGTTCACAGAGGGGTAAGGTATGTTTACTCTTGTATTGCTAGCAAAATGACTCGTATTCACTCATCCATTTAACTTATATTTATTTATTGAGTGCCAACTTTCTGTTAGCCATTGTTCCAGGTCCAGGTAAAACTGACAAGGAAGAAGATGCTCCTGTTTTCATGGAGTTTATATTCTAGTGGGGAGAGACAAAAAATAAACACATCATTAAGGAATGAGACAATTTTGGATAATGACAATACTATGAAGAAACTACGACGCGTGGGAGATTGTGTTTACAGGAGCTCCATTAAATCAGCAGACACTTTTGAAAAGATAACATTTGTCAAAATCTGTCAAGATGCAATTGACCACACAAAGTTCTGGTGAGAGGGTGTGATTTGCAGAGGAGGCTGTGGGTACAAAGGCTCCTAACAGTGGTAAGCTTGCAACATTCAAAGAAGAGGCACAGAAGAGAGATGGATTTTTAGAAGTCACGGGGGTTGAGGTCTTACAGGGCTATCAAGGCTATGCTAAGGAGTTTTGTATTTTATTCTGAAACATTGGACTTCACTCAGGAAAGAAACAGTGAAAGAATATGGAAATGGACAAACGGGGCATTTTTGGAGTGAGAATTGACAGGACTTGCAATAGATTTGAATTCGGCATGAGTGGTTGTTATGGTTTGAATGTGAGGTGTCCCTGAAAAGCTCATGTGTGACAATTCGGGGAAGGCTGGGGTGGAATGATTGAGTTAGAAAAGTGTTAACCCAATCAGTGAGCTGATCCCCTTATAGGGATTAACTGGCAACTGTAGGCTGGTAGGGGTGGCTGGAGGAGGCAGGTCTTGGGGGCGTACCTTTGGGGTATATATTCTGTATCTGGCGTGGAGCTTTTCTCTGTGCTTTCTGCTCTGCTTCCTCATGTGAGTCCTTGAGGTCCCTGCTCCCTGGACCCATGCCTGCTATGATATTAGCCTCACTTGAGCCCCGAGGAGTAGAAATGCCTTCCATGGACCAAGACCTCTGAAACTGCGAGCACCTAAATAAACCTTTTCCTCCTAAAATTGTTCTTGTCAGGTCTTTTAGTCACCGCAGTGAAAAAAGCTGACTAAAACAGTGGTGGTGCCAGTGAATGAGATGGGGAAGACTGGTACAAGTTAGGGTAGAGGTGCGGGGAATGAAGAGTATTAATGGGAATATATTAAGTTCAAGGTACTGATTAAATGTCTAAATAGAGCTGTCAAGCAGGTGGCTGAATAGCAGGTGGGTTGGAACTGGAGGTAATAATTTTGGGGTCATGGGTCTGTTTGTTAGATGGCCACAGAACTCTCTAGCATTCTATCCAAGTGGAAAGGAGTCATCCTGGCCTTGTCTCTACAAGAGAGGAAACTTTATAATACTTATTCTCATTCTCATTGGCTAGAATTGCACCATATGACACTGCCTAAGCCAATCTTTGGTCAGAGAAAAGTGATCACCAATGTTGGCTTGGCTTAATAGAACCACCCTCTGCCTGGGGACCATGCAGACTTTTGTAAGATGTAAGGTATCACAGAAGAGGACATAGGTGTAGACAAAATTGGTACCCTTTTGGGAAGGAAGAAAGAGGGCATGGATATGAACATTCTGGTTAAAATCTACTTATAGTTTGTCATCATTTAACAGGACAGTATACTCAGAGAGTAATATGAGGTCAAGTGAGATAATGGTGTTAATTTTTTTTGTAAACTATAAAGCAGTATAGAATAATTAAATTAGACTGTCAGACTATTTTTAACATTTTCCATTTCTTTATTTTACTAAAGGTTGTCTGTGCTCTGTGAATATTTGTTATGGTGTTATGATGCTCTTAAATATTTTTTCAAAGTCTTAAGATAGAAATGAAACATGATAAATAAGTAATTGCCTTTAGCATATTTTCTTTTCCACCAATAGACTCATATATGTCTTTCCCTTACCTTTCATTGCTAATGTTTTTCTCCTTTTTTATATCCACAAGTTACTACACATGAAACATGTATTCCTTCAAAACCAGATATTTATGGAAAGGAAATGTTCATTAAAAAAATCCTACTGAACTATTCTGAGATATTCACTTGCCTGTTGATAGAGAGCAACACATAAGACAATGACTTACCTTACTTTGTCTATCGATAGATTAAACAATGATTTTTTTATAAGATGAATATGGACTTACAATTAAGGGGGAATCATTATCAAACAATAAAGAACAAATGTATATTCACATAGTTAGCCAAGGCTGATGCCATGCCATGGTTTCCCCCCTTGGGTTCCCCATTGTTTTATGTTTCCCTCAATTGAACCCCTGTGTTAAATGGGCTTCTCTTGGAGGTCGGAGATTTCCTTCTGAGTTGATTCTCCCATACTCTCTTCCTCCAGTCTCCTTGATATCCTTCCTAATCCCTTCCCCCTCGTTACCTCCGTCCCTACATTTCTAGGTATCCTAGGCAAGTTTCCCCCGTTTGTGTAAAAATTCATACATATAGAGGTTATTATTAGCTTAGCCATCTATCAAACTGTTTCCGGTTGTATTCTAGCTTCCACAAATGAAAGAAAACATTTGGCCTTTAAGTCTCTGTAAATAATCATTTTTATAGCTGTTAAGGGCCTTGCAGGGTGATAGGTACTAATTAGAATATATAATAAATGTCATCCTTGAACTATTATATAGGAATTACCATTTGCAAATATAGGCTTAATGCACATTGTATTCTATTTGATTTTAGACACATGACTGCATCTTTCCATTTAAACAATAAAGTCATAGTTAAAACAATGCAGTTTAAAACATAATTTTATTTCACTTTTTCTGATCCTATATTTTCTCCACTTAAAAAGAAGATAAACTCTGATGAAATAAAACTAGATAGAATAGAATTACAATGAAGCAAAGTATGGGGTGGAGGGTAGGACTCTGGTATCTTTCTTGTGCTACATTCTTTAACTCTTCACCACTCTTCAGAGATTATTGGTACGACTTCTGTTTTGTTTTTTTTTTAAAGAGAGAGGGACAGTGAGAGAGAGAGAGAGAGAGAGAATCAATTTTATTTAGTTCTTCATGTGTCTTTCATTGCTCCAGGACTTGATGTGTACATGGTGCTGGTGTTCGAACTCGCATACTCATGCATGCCAGGCAAGCGCTGTGAACGCCCAGCCACCGCTCCAGCCACCGCTCCAGCCACTATTGGTATGAATTCTTAATGGAAATCTTCTGGGACTGTGTTTTTGGTAAAGTAGGATCACTGACTTAGGTGACAGTACATGGTCATTTACATACTTTGTTAGATTGATGCCTAAGTATTTTACTATTTTTGAGGAAATGGTGAATGAGACGGAATTCTTGATTTCTTCCTCAGTGGAATTGTTGATGGAGTATATAGGAAGGCTAATGATTTATGAGTGTGGATCTTACAGCCAGCCACTTTGCATCACAAGTGCTTTTAGAGGAAGGCACATGGCTGTATTGTATTACAGAACTTTGTTTTGGACCATTTGTTCATTCTACATTAATTGTGTGCCTAACATTTGCGGCCCTGTACTAAGAGTGGTGGGCTAGAGCTTGAATTAAAATAAATATGTTCTTTCACTTTGTGGACCATATTCCTTAGCAAATTAAACAATTAGGTCTGCCTTTAGCAGGCCAGATTGGTCTGTTGGTCATGTCTAAGGACACAGATGGGAGGCATCTATCAAATCCTTAAGGATTTGAGAGTGACCATTCAAGCCAGATCTTGGCCTAGTTCATGTTTCCATTCAGAGCCTCAAAGCTCATGTCTTGAGGATCACCAGGGAAGCTAAAGGAATCTTGCTCTCTCCCAGCCATCCTGTCACCTGTGACCCTGAATGGCAGACAGGAACTGTTGGCACAGGAGAAGAAGGTAAGATGGGCCCAGGAGTAAGCACGACTGGATACCCAGAAATGGCCTAGGATTGGACATTGTCTCTGGGCCCAGGGGACTGGGATAGAGATGCTCCACTCCTCATGTCTCACTTTCCTATACTCCTTTCAGGCAGGTCTCATTAGGCACTTCTCCATTAGAGAGAATGAGAGACATGGAACATAGTCATCTGGGAAATCCTGTCCACTCTGGAATAGCCAGGCAGACAACTTCATTCAGAGATAGTTCCCCCTCTCTTCTCAGGGCAGAGGCTGTGGTGCTATTCTTCCTGGCACATACTCTCTTCGTTCTCCATTCTCTGACCTGCAACTCAGTTTGGGTATTAGAGTCTGAAAAAGGAAGAGTGTGTGAATTTTGACATTCGTGATATATATGGTTCTTGAAAGCAAGGGACCCAGGATAAAACCCCTCTTGCCTGGTTTTAGTGGGTTTTGCCTATAATCTTACAGGTAAATGTGTAGTGTTAAGCCAGGAAAAGTGCTGTGAGGGAAGAAACAGGATGAGGACAGAGTATGGGCAGAAACCCAATTTAGAAGGGCAGTGGGGGCTGTGTAGGTCCGGGAGTGCTTCCTAGAGGAAGTCACATTTCAGATTGGAGTCTAGGCTACAATCGACGTGTAATCCCATGCAATGCTGTCAATTTATCTAACACATTGCAGGCAATAAATAAGCTATAAAGACTACAACTTAGGTTTCTTTTTTTTTTTTAAATAAAATACAATCTTCTGTTTAGTTTCTTTTTTATAAAAGTAATATCTGTTTTTATATAAAAATAATCAAGTAATATGGAAATACAAGGTAAAATGATAATTGTAAAGGAGATAACTATTTCCTATAAATCTGCCTCTCAGTAAATATGAAATTCACAGTATGATTTCTTTTTCTCATAATTTTCTCACACACACAACACTTTTTCTATGTGTATATAAAATAATCACTTATTATTTATAATCTTTCAGCTCCAAGGTAGGGGCTCCTTCCTATCTCTGTGGTAACTGTCAGTTAACAAATCACCTCCATGCTGACTCCTAGCAGGTCCTCTGCAGAGGACCGTACATGTCCTGTGTATATTCCTTTTTATGGAGTAGGCAAAATGTGAGTAATTAACTGAGCCTAAAGTCAAGGTCAACATAGTTTGAGTATCATGCTGCATGGAGCTAACTGCCTCCACTCCCATGGTGTAAAATCTAGTGTTGGAAATTATTGCAACTGTTATCATTTCCCCGCCTGAATGGTCTTCCTTATTCTCAAATGATGCCTGAGGTTTCTGTCTTTTTTACCTGTTTTAATGCATGGGGACCCTGTCTTCTTTCTCTGTATTTATAAACATACTTCAGTACAGTTCTGTGAACACAGTCCACATAAATTAATGAACTCTGTCTTTGTCTTATCATCTCTTGCTACCCTAAGTTGACCCCAGGACTGAATTTAGAGGGTCCTGAACATAGTTTCGGACTTTGTCATTTACTGAAGGTGTAAACCGCAACAAGCTACTTCACTTCTCAGTGTCCACCTTGAAATACAAGATATCAGAGTTTGCACTGTGAAATTAAATGGAAATAATGTGTGTGAAAGCTTTGTACACTGTAAGGTTTGTACCACTAACTTCTAGAATAAGCTTCCATTTAACTGAAGTCACTGCTTTTCTTTGCTCATTTAATGACCTCTTTCAGAGTACCAATCCCTTGGGAGTGTGTTTTGAGCTAAATAAGACAATAAAGAAAGTATACCCTCTAATGTCTCCAACAGGAATGTACTTTTCATAAAGCAAAGTTTTATATTTAATTTTGTATATAGCTTCATTTTAGTATATAGTCTAAACTTATAAATAATCACCATACAAATATTCACAGCTTCAAACAGACCTTCTCTAAGGGTATTTTGAAGATAAGATGAAGGGAATCTGCATTTTTAATTAGTTAGAAGCTGACTTATTTTATGGTTGATCTAGAATTATGGTCTATTATCTATAGTTTGTTGCAAATAATGCCTAGGAAAGCTTTAAGGTGATTCATTGGTGATAATTTAGGTCCATGCATATTATTATTATTAATTATAATAAAAATGATCCAAATGCTGGAATAGGGAGAGGTGACACTAAGTTTGATGGACCTTCTTGAGAAAGTTACAAACACCCCACAGATCTGAGGATTTTGTTTGAGCAGTTTGTTGACCACTTTCATAATCCCTGAAGTTGAAGCCAGGATGAGTTATCGCTCGTTTAATGTGTAGACTCTTTCTTCCCCCACCACCCTGATTGTAAATTACACAATCTCAACCTCTACAGCCAGCATTTAATATATCTGACTTTATTGCTTTCCATTTTATGAAAATTAATTACAGTTCACATTCTGACACTGGAATTAAAGGGTGAGCACTAAATCTTGTACACAACAATAGGAAATTAAGAGAACATTTTTTATTATCAGAATAATGAAGATCAGGGATGCGTATTTTTCTTCTCTTAAGGCACTGAGGAGTGAGATAAAACCAGATTTAAACAAGATATTGTCCCTGTAAAACTTGTGCCATTGCAACACTAGAGACAGAATGGAATCATGATATTTAATTAAAGAACTTTAACACTTTCTGTTTTATATAAAGAAAGATTGGTTTGTAATAATGTCTGAGGCTACAAACCTCTATCCCTGGGGCTTGGTTTACTAGGGAACTAGGAGACTTTGGAGGTGAAGCGGATTAGTCTGTACCAATTATGGAGGAGCATCAGTGGATTCTAGGAATACCTCTAAAAAGAAATTTTGCAAAGAAAATCTAAAGATACATGAAAAAGACTTTGAAATATAGATGTAGAATAAATGTATTTCTTGTGTTAGCCAATCTTTGAGCAGTTTTCCAAAGGGCAGGAATCATATATAATATCCAACTTTATAAGCACTTCAAGTTTGCAAATGTAATGAACTGAATGCTTATGCCCCTCCCCCTCAATTTTTTACATTGAAATCCAAAGTGATTGTTTTAAGAGGAGGGGGTCTTTAGGAAGTGATTATGTCATAAGGGTGAGACTCTCATGATTGGTATGAGTACACTTATAAGAGTCTCCCAGAGAGCTAGCTATTTCCTTCTATCAGGTAAGGACCCAAGGAGAAAGTGCCATCTATGAATCAGGGAGTGGGCCTTTCTAGATTCAAAACGTACTGGTGCCTTAATCTCCAGAGCTATGAGAAATAAATTTCTGTTATTTATAACCACCCAATTTGTGGTATTTTGTTATAGCAGCCTGAATGGGCTAAGACAGCGAAGTATTTTCAAGTGCAGTTTCTCATTTGGTATTCACAACGATCTAGTGAGAAAGGTATTTTTAACAATAGATCAAGCAACTATGTCTACCCCACAGAATACTAAACCATAGTTATTTTTGTCATAAATCCATTAAAATATGATATATATGTATATATATATATATACATATATATATATATACACACATACATACTTATATGAGAGTGGCAGTAGAAGATGTAAGGGCTTAGAAACCTGTTACTTGGTGCTCCCAGTGCTTAACCATATTGCTTGAGACTCTTCTATAGAGATCCATGGAGTACAGTTTGAAGATCAATGCATAAAACTTAAAGTGTACAGTAAATGTTCAAATGGGATTCACTGAGCCCTCCCTATGTATATATCTAGATAGTATCTGACTGAGTTCTGCCCTTTTATGCTTCTGACCCAGTCTCCAGATAGCAAAAGGATAACATGCCTTTGAGAGGCTCTAAAAGAAGGATGGCACTGGCTTCTGTTTTTGCTTTCCTAACTGAAAACTAAATGCATGTTAAAAATCGTTGACAGCTCCAATTCCCCATCGTTATGAAATATGCCAAACTAGGCATTTACACAATTTAGGCCAGTACTTTTGTGTGTATGTGGAGATTTGCCACGATTGCATCTTGGCTCCCTAATGTTTAGAGGGAGCCACCTGTCAGTCCAAATAAGGTAATGATGCCATATTTCATGAATTAAGTGGTAGTAACCCACAAGTTCTTTTTCAAGGGAACATTCCACTAGAAAACACAGTTCATTGTCTAAGTTTTGAGAAATAAATTTTTCTTCCCCAAAGCAACAGTCACTGACATATACCTGACATTTTCTGTGATTGACAAGAGTCAAATACTGTGGCTAGAATTTGTCAAATGACCTTGTTTTTGTCTCCACGTTGGCAATCACAGCTGCCATTATGAATAAATATTTCTATGGATTTAAATTCCATCAAGTAATTCAAGTAAATTCACCGTTTTCATTCAGTGTCTAACATGTGACAAATGCAGTGTCAGCTAGCTAGGAGGATATAATAGTGAGCAGAAAAGACATACATCCTGTCCTCTGTGAGCTTACAGTCTAGTGAGGGAGCCAGACAATTAAAGAAGAGAAGTTACTTGTGGGACTGTGAATAATCCTTTTAAAGCAAAAGCACAGGGTACTGTCAAGACATCAAAGAGGAATTTAATTCAGGTTTAGGAAGTGATATAGAAAAGAAATGATACTGGATAAAAGACAGAAATGGAAGGAAATATTTAAATCCTCTCTTCAGAATTCAATGATAGAACTGAACAAAGCTTTAAGGACTCTAGAAATTGAATAAAATCATCAAACAGGTTTAGGAACATTTATTCAAGAAAAATCATGGAATCTCAATGGTGGGAGTTTGTACAGTTTTAGTCCTTTATCTCTATTGGCACAGAGTAGAATGTGCTGTAACAACTAGAGGGGGCTGACTTGACTTGGAGCAAGTGCTTGCCTCAGGCAGCTGTTGTGAACAGTAGCAATCTTAGTGGCAAGCAGTCAGAAATGACCAGCTTCTCAGCTAGCCAGCTTGAGGTTGTCATTGGGGTAGAAGAAGCAATTAGCATAAAAGCAAGTAATGCAACAGGGAGATCCAGGGAAGTGAGGTAGCCATTACAAGCTCAGACAAACTCCCACTTATCCTTGGTGGTTTGGGAGAATGCACACTTGTAAGAAGTCATAGACAATTTCAAAAACGACTGGGAAGGGACTAGCTACGTACACTGACCTCTAGATGAACGTGAGGCATAGAACATGGTCAGAGACGAAATGAGATGCCCTAGCAAAACAGGACCTATTAAAAGCAGGACTGATTTTTAAACTTCCTGAACTTTGAATGCGCTTTCTAACCTACAAAATAGCTCTATTACCAAAGAGTAAATAAAACCTTATTGACTCAGATATTTAATCACAATTTTCAATCAGTTACTAACTGGTGATTAAAATAGGCTGCTTGATAAAATATCCTTAGGAAGAAAGACTTAAATATAAAATCAATAATGAAAACAATAACAGCAAACTCAGCAGAGATGCCAGCAGCCACATATTGCAAAGTAAGACAGACTTACAGTCTTCGTTAAGTCATTAAACAAATAATAACTTACGGGGGAGAAAACAGATCTAGAGTTATTATGTTATGTATAATGACTAGTTTTTAGCAAAAAAGATTAGGAAAGTATACAGAAACAGAAAAGTGTGACTTGTGCACAGGAGGGAAAAAAATCAGTCAATAGAAACTATGAGCCATTCTAAACATGCTCAAAGAATAAAGGAAATCATGTTTGAAGAATTAAAAGAAAACATGACAATGACTTATCAAATAAAAAAATATCAGTAAAGATATATAAGTTATTTTAAAATGAACCAAGTGGAAATTTTGAAGATAGAAAGTACAATAATCAAAATAAAAAATTTATTGTCATGACGGAAGGAAAAATCAGGAAACTTGAAGATAAGGCAACAAAAATTATATAATTTGGAAAAATGAAAACAAAGGAACAAAGAACATCAAGAAAAAATAAACAGCTTCAAAGACCTGAGGGGCACTAGTGAATAAATCAACATACTTGTGATAAGAGTACTAGGAGGGGAGAGGGAGGGAAGGGAAGGAAGTAACATTTTATAAAAAGTTGATAAGATATTAATGTACATAACCAAAGAGCTCAAAAATTCAGCATAGGCTTAATACAGCAGTCTGTATTCAGACACAACACAGTCAAACTATCAAAGCCAAAGAAATAGAGGTAAATTTTGAAAGTAGTCAAAGAAAAATGATGCACCACATATGGGGAAATCACAATGCCACTAAGAAGCTACTTCTCATGTGAATCAGCGGGGCCTGGACACACAGTAAACACGCTTAAAGAGACAGAAAAATTCCCGTCAACCCAGACTCTACATCTAGCAACTTGAGGTCACACGAATGAAAAAAGAGAACTGAGAAAGGTAATTCAGCAGATAATTGTGAGAGACAGTGTACCTGTATGTTTTTCTCTTATCTGATTTAAAACATAGTTGTATAAAATAGCAACTATACTTTGTATTGTGAGATTATATAAAGATTTAATTGACACGCCAGTAACACTACAGAGGAGGGGAGAAAATGGAGTTAGAGCAGGGCAACATTTCCATGGTTCACTGACTTGTTAGTATTAATCTGAGGTAAAATTTTGATAAATTGTATTATAACTTCTAGTGCAGCCACTAAGAAGATAACTAAAAGATACGGTAAAAGCAAACAAATAAAAACAACAAAAGCATTAAAATAGTCCATAAAAGGATCTGCTTACCACAGAAGATTGTAAAGGGGAAGAACTCTGGAACAAAGAAGACATGAAAAATATAGAAAGCAGCACAATGGAATATGTAAACCTAACCATATTAACTGCTACATTGTATATAAACAGATTAACATATTCCAGTTCAAAAACAGAATCATCAGATTGGCAAAGAAAAACAAGACCCAACTATGTGCTGCTACAGAGACATATTTTAGATTCAAACACACAATTGCTTTAAGTAAAATGATGGTAAATAGCTTATGCAAATAGAAAGTATATTAGAGTGGGATTAGTCATAGTAATGTCAGAAAATTATGTTTTAAAAGAAAAATGACACTAGAGAAAAGGGAGATGCTTTTTTTTATTTATTATTATTTTTTGAACAACCTTACACGATTTTAACAAAATAATATAAAATGTGTATAAAATGTGTAAATATTCTGGATATTGCAATTATCTCCAGGAGTGCCCCCCCCAATTACCTTCCCTTATCCCTCCCTTCCCTTTCCCTTTATAATTCTAAAAAAAAGGTATTAGATTGTAAAGCATTACATCTTATCTGGATTTAACTCATGTTACTAGACCAGCTTTCTCACTGTCCAGGGTCTAGTCCCCACCTCCACCTATGAGTGGAGACAATCGACCCTTAGATCTCTGGGTTAAGCTGATTTTACTCATCAATCTCTTCCATAACCATCCATTTACCCTCAAAGGCTGCAAGGTCATTGTTTCTAATTGCTGTGTAATATTCCATGGTATAAATGTACCACAGTTTTTGGATCCATTCTTCCTGTGAGGGACACCGGGGTTGTTTCCATAGCCTAGCAATGGTAAATTGTGCTGCCATGAACATCGATAAGGGAGATGCTTTATAGTGAT
>PVKS010015774.1:0-45282 GCA_004027875.1 Aplodontia rufa
GTCATGCGTGACACAGTTCTTGGCATGTCTGTAAAAACTGGCAATGGTTAGTGAGATGCTGCATGTTAAAACCCACTTACGTAGGGTGAAACATGGAACCTCGGGGAGTCCAAGGGACTTGCACCAGCCTTGGCTTAGTCTGTCATTATACTTTTGTCCTTGATTGTTTGATGATGAATCCCTCCTAATTGTAAGACTTCGTTTAATGAATATATATATATATATATATATAGCACAAAAAATAAAATAAAACCATTGATAAGCTCATACAGTGGGTTCTGAGTCAATGGAGAAAAGATGAATGACAATTGCAAAACATTTGAGAACTCTGGAAAAAATTGCTCAATTCCAATTTCCTGATAAAAAAGACAGCTGTTTTTTGACTGCTCTAAAATAGCTGTCCTTTCTTCTTTCCTTTTCAGCTACTTGCAAGAGCCACGTTTCATTCTTATTGTTAGTGCTAGAATGTGGAGCCCTGTGAACAAGGTTAAGGCAAGGGCCTAGGGGCAGGAAAGGAAGAGGAACCTTCCCTTACATGTGGTGCTTGCAGACACCTTGGACGTCAGGCCACCAGGTGCCATGCATTTTGGTAATGGCTGAGCTGGAATGTCAAAAGATAAGGCAGGGTGGTCACAAGAGGTGATGTTAGGCTTACCACTGAGAAGAGGCAGGTGGAGAAGACAGAAGGTTGGTTTGCTTTTTTCAGTAAAACCTCCTGTTGCTAACCCACATTTGCAGGTACACATCTGTGAAGAATTAAAATATTAAGATGGGGGGGGGTAATTTGTAAAACCCAGAAAGTATAGGACTCAGAAACCCAAGAAAGTTCACCGTACCTGGCTTTGAGTACCTTGCTAGCAACCACACTCCTCAGCTTGTGTCTATGTCCAGGTGAACATGTTCCCTGCACACCTGGAGCCCAGGAAAGCTGCAGAACCCTGCAGGAGACTGGCATAGCCTTGCCTGAGAAAATATCTCTAAGGTGAAAATTCTGCTAAAAAATAATCATTGATTATGTATGTCCAGTTTTTATGGCTAGGGAATGAAAAAGTTCCTCAAAAATGTTTTTGAAAAGACTCAAAAGCCTGTCCCCTTCGGCCTCTTACCCATCCTAGTCTCATAGCTGGAGCAGTTGTATCATTTTCTTAAAAGCAGCTTTGATCTCACCATAGTTCTGTACATTATTACAAGATCCCCTGTCTCATACCTGTCCATATTATACCTTCTTTTCGTCAATTCTTTAATCCATTATTCAATTAATTGAAAATGTTCTAATTCTCGCTGACTATCAAGTTCATGCTGAAACAGAGAAAGGGGAGGATGAGGCCTGACCTCTGCCCTCACGCAGATGGCCCTCTAGCAGGAGTGGGCGTCCACGGCTGTTTGAAAGTGCAGGTGTGCTTAAGAGAGCTCGTGGGCATCACTTGATCACAGATGTTTTAGTGTGGCCCAGAACACACTTCCCTTCCTCCTTGGAGACGTGACCTCAGGTTTCCTTTGGCGACCAACCTCCCCACACTTGTTCATGTCTTTTTAGGTTATTTCAATTTAAAGCAGTCAGAGCCTCTCTTTCTCACTGCTCCTGCAGTTGGTTCTGAAATGGTCTTGGTCAGGTAAGGACACAAGAGCCTACGAAGAGTCTGAAGCTGGAAAGCCTGGAGCTGCAGAAGCCATTTAACCTCCATAATGAACCACTCAGGGTAAAAGGAGTCCTTCGTGAGGGCATCAGCGTGCTGGATCAAGTTGTGCTTGAGACCCTCCACCTTTCCATTTCTGGATCCAGAGAATGGCTCTTGAATTTAAATAAATATTATTCAGCATTTCTGCTGCGTGCAGATGAGTGGATTCCAGTGCGCTCTCATAGATCATCTGCTGTGCGTTCATAATTCAGCATGCCCTGAGATGTGCTCCTGTGTGAGTACCAGGTGGTACTTGGGTCTAAAAGGTAAAATAAGATGCGATTGCTTACTGTACACAAACACGTTGCTTGGCCATCTCACGTGGGGATATCTATGTAGAGTTTTAAAAGTCACCCAAAGCCTTCAAGGCTGTGAGAGCAATGTCCATTTGCTGTGTGTGCATTTCAAGACCAGTCAGAGACACTGCAAGACTGATCCAGATGCTCATTTTGATTCACATATGGAAGTGTGTGGCCCTAGAGGGCTTTTCTCTGTCCCATTTTCTCTATATGTAGATGAAATAGCCCCTGTCTTATATTTTGTTACTGTAGCCCTAGGCACAGATAGCTAACAGACTGCAGAAAAGGGAACATTATTGAATGTTTGATTGCATTCTTTTGAGGGGAGATGTTCAGATATCCGCTTACCTCTTACACTGCCAGGGATTTGTGCATTATTCAGTTTTCCATTGCTACAATGAACACCTGTGATGATCAGCTTATAAAGAGCATCCCATCAATCCAGGTTTGGACCTCAGTTTCAACACGTATGGGAGTGTGTACCCAAGGAAAAATGCTCACCTGATGGCCAAAGAACACAGGAAGGGGAGATGAGGAGGCTGGGCTCCACAGGCCTCACCAGGGCATTCCTGATCTTTAAAGACTCCATCATAGGCCTGCACAGTGGGGCTGCCCAGGGACCACGCTGCCCACATGGGGGACCACACCTTGTCAGCAGAGAGCTGACTCCATATTCATTTCTTATTTGAAAGCCTTCAGTGACTTACAATAGAATGAGACTTTAATATTTACTGAGATTTGAACAGAAATGAATTTTGGCAACTCCCCAGCTATATTCAGCACCTAAGCTGGAGACATGAGGTCCGTGGAAGACCCTCAGCTCTGAGCCATCTGCCATGAGAACTGCTCAGTGCCTGGGAGAGGAGGCTCCACAGGTCTGTTGGCTCCTTCAGTCTGAAACCCACTCTAAAACCCGAAAGGAACCTAAGGATCTGACATTACTCATCTTCCCCCCACTGGCCAAAGATGTGTTTTTTTTTCAATTACGGAGTGAGTATGTTTCCTTTTAATACTGTGTAAAACACAAAGGAGGAAGAAAAAAAGCACTAAATTATTTCAGTGTAAATTAATATTTCAGTGGTTTCCTTTATCAATAATTTGAGTAACTATGCAGAAGGCCAAGATGAATTAGCTTCACAAAGCTCAGCTGAAGGTGTTGGAATTTCACTTTGGACCCATGCACTGATCCATCAAGAAGTCAGTTACATTGACAAAGCTCATTTTTCATGGGTGAATCCTCTTCATTCTCATGATCCCTATGTCCACAAGCTTGATTAATAATCAGAAACACTTTTTATTTGATGTATGATATAACAATGCTTTGCATATTGATAAGCCTCACTTAAGGAAAATGGTAGGCTTACTTTAGGTATCAAGTGTCGCGTCATTACCTCCGACGTGTCTTACATTCAGGCAAAGGGAAAGCTCCTCTTGTCACTTGTTCACTGAGGTTTTTACTTTGACTGTGACTAATTATTTGTTGTTCTTATTAATTGATGGACTTGACTTCATTTTATCTGTAATGCTTCCAAAAGTGATGAAGATAATCATACTACTCATGCAAACTACTTAAACTGTTGACTTTTCCCAGACTGTGTTTCCCTCAAGTTGAAATTAGCTATGCACTGAAGATGTTAAATATCTTGTTTATCAGCATTGCTGGCTCGTGTTCTTCAGGATCTCCATTAGGAATGATATTTGAGAAAGAGGAAAAAACCAAGAAAACAGGGAGGCATGAAGGTGTGTAGGCAGGGAGAAAAAATAGAAGGAAGAAAGGAAAGTAGGAAAAAGAAGGAAAGTCAGGTTGTTCTTCAACCACCATTGGCATAGTTGATTATTGCACAAGAACGGCTGTATTTTTGCTAGCATATTCTGTGATCCTGACCTTGGCAGATAAAACGTTCCAGAAGTAGAATGAATGGAATGAGCACCCCCGTGAATGCAGCGTGTTAAACACGGAGAAGGGCACGTTGGCCTTCTGGTCCACCAGTGCAGAGTGGAGACTGGTCTCCAGGAGAAGCGAGGCCAAGTGCTGCTGAGGGAGAGGCTGTCAACGCGCAGGCTGGAAAGCGTCCCAGATACACTGTTGTGCTGCCCAAAATGCCAACTCCTGGACTGGAGAGCAAATGTTCAGCTCTACGGGAAATGTCTTAAGTGCTCTCCCGGCTCTCTTGTGAAATCAGTTGGTGACTGAGATGCCCACAGATTGAAAGTTACCTAGAAGGGAACAATCACCACATGTGGAATCATATGGCTAGTCATATTTGAAAGGCTTTCCGAGTCCCCATGTCTCTTCCTTAAAAATGCTATGGTGGCCCCAGGACGTTTGGCCAAAACACAGTGGAAAGCAACATTATTTAGAGAATAACAGGACAGGCTGTATGGAATATGAAACATGCCTGGTTTTGGCTCACACTGTACTGGATGTCCTTAATTCGTCTTGTGAATCCCCAGTCCTCTTCCACCACAGAACTGCTGGCACTGGGGAATTCTGGGGGGAAAAGTCTGGTCATCTAATGGTGCACTTTTCCCTACATTTACAACCTTTTTGGGTCTCTTTTCTTAAATAGAAACTTACGTGAGTAGGAAAGAACCAATAAATGGGGGAAATGGAGTCCACCTCTGGACTCCAGCCAATCAACCAACAAAAGCAATCAAAAGTAAGCAACATGAGCTTAATATAGACAAGGATGTTCTCCAAGCTCCGGAGTCTTGTGTAATTTGACTTAAGGTGCATGCTTCTTAAATAACATTTTTTATATCACTTCAAATTTTTCGTAACTTTAAACCTGTACTGGCATCCTGAACATCTATGCTATGTCTGAACTAAATGGTTGCTCCAGCTTTACCCATTACACTAACAAAGGAAATGCTACAAATATTTTCTTAGGTAACAGGTACACTAAATATTTAAATTTTATTTAGTGCTAGTGATTATGCATTTTCCTAGCTGTTGCTGTATTCACAATGCCAGATGTATTTTAGCAGGATTTTAAAAATTATTTATATATTTTTAATGATCTTGGGGGACCTTAGCACACACACATATAATCTATATATATATATATATATGTATATTATATATATACACACACACACACTTATTTTTCTGGTTTCTTACCCTCATTGATGCAGTAGGATGAAGCAACAGGAGGGACTTCTGAGGAGCGCTGTGACTTGGTGCATCTATGCTATGTCACCTCATTTCCATGGCAACCTGATGCCACAGGTTCACAGTCCTAGAAGTTTGCTTTGTTTCTGTTTGATTTGCACAGCAGATGAACATTTATAATGTGAAAAAAAAGTCTTGTTTCTTGCTGTTGTTCCAGGCAGAACCTTACAGTGCTGGTGTGTGATATGGTCTGCTTAAAGTATATGGTAGGTTTGCCTTTGTGCTCACGGATCAGGACCTTCATCTCACACCTCTGCAGTGGTGGCTTCCCAAATCACAGGGATGTAAATTGCAAATCTGTGTTCACATTCCACTCTGTCACCATTTAAGTGCCAGAGAAAATGCTGTCTTAAAAATTATTTTTTTGTCTGTGTCAGCTTCTTTTACATTTTCCTAGCCATAATGCTTCATACAAACAGACTACAGATGGTCATAGTTAGCAAGTGGGAGAAGCAGAGTCAAACTTAGAGTCCAGTCAATCAACAAAACTCAGTCAAATGCAGAACAAGAGCCAAGAGCTGTGAGCTCAACATAGAGAGGAATGAACCTCAAGCCCCGGGACTTGCCCAACTTCGAATTAAGGTTCATGCTTCTGATTTTTATTTACTTACACAAGTGTACTTGTGTATATGTAAGTATAGTTTATACAGGTAGGTTATACATGGATAAATACTTTTATATATTATTTGTGTGCTTATACGTGTTTATCTATCAATCAATTTATCTATCCATTGAAAAAAATTAAATGATTGAGATGATTCTCAAACATCTACCGTAATCCCAACCAGTCTATCATGATGGAAACAACCATCAATACCATGTTGAGTTAGAACTTTCCAACCTTTTTAACTAACTATACATATTTATTTATGTGTACACACACACTCACACCCACACCCCCACACACATACCAGTTTATCCATGCACCTAGTCTGTCCTATGCTTAAATGCCAAGAATGTATTTATTTTTTAGTACATTAATTGTACATATTAATGCAATTCAGTGTGATTATTTCCATATGTGTATACAGTGTGCATTGGAGGAAACATTGTGGCATATGATCAATGATAATTAATTTTAAATATAGATGGCATTGTTTCTTGCTTCTTTTCACCTGAAAAACAAGATTTTGTGTAACTTTTTCATACTTATGGGGATAGAATTTCATTTATTTTAGCTATATATACCTCTCTCGGCAGAAATTTGTATATTCAAATGCTTTTTCTCCAAAACGTGAGATACTTATCTCTACAAGCATTTTATGTATCTGTATAAGTTTCCCCCCCCCAAAAAATAGCTAAACAATTTTTGAATTTGGGGATCTTTGGATGATGTGTGAACATCTTGTTATGGGAATTTAAATTTTAATAGATTAGAAAAACTCCCCACTAAAAGAACTGTAACTTTAAAAAGTGCTGGGAACATTTATCAGATCTTCACATGAATTTGTATTGTTGAACTTCTCAATTTTTCCAGCCTGGGGTTCAGAAGAAAATGAGTCTCAGTTCTTTGCTTTGCATTTCACGGTTCGATCCTAGGTCTCAGCCATGTGTCAGGGAGCCACTTTTTTATGTTCTTTCTTTATCTATTCTTTTGCTGGTTTGTTTTTGCACAAAGACATATAGGGTTTTCAAATATTCCTCATATGAATTCTTTTATATTTATGTGTGAATAATTTCAATCCGTTTGACTTTTTATAATATATATTCTCATAGAGCAATTTTTAATAGCAGTACAGTTTATTAATATTTTTCTTTGTGGTTTTTAGATTTGTGCTTTGGTTTAGAAACTCTGTTTAAACTTGTAAGCATGCCTATATTTTCTTCTTATATATCCACATTTTTGATTCATGACCTTTTAAAACAGAGCTTTCTAAGGCAGTGCTGTGTCTCTAACTTGATATACTTACATATGAATAGACCGTTATACAAATGCCATAAGTTTTAATAGTCTCCCACTAATTTGAATACAGATTCTATCAAGTTTGTCTGAGGTTTGGTCACACAAATCTCAGCTCCCTTCTCACATTCCCTTGTTTTCTACTGATGTCAGAGAGCTTGTGTTCATCTGCCGCATCCTTTAGTGCTCCTGTGATTCAGGTCTAGTCAAGGAGGCCAGCAGAAGAATGGAGTTTCCCCATAGGTTTGCCCATGTCAGATGAGCACTCCTTCTTTGGCTTTTTCTCTGCCTGTTCTAACTTACAACATGTGTGTGTATCTTGGTCAAACCTCTTGGATGCACATGATCCAAGTCAAGGATGGAGGTGGGACACAAGAGTGAAGCAGGCCGAGTGTCCGACATCCCTGAGTGCCTCTTGCCAGTCTTGATGTGCTAGCCACAGTGAGCTGAAGCTTGTGATAGAAGGGTTTTTCTCTCCCGTGCACTTGTGTGGCGTTCAAGCTGCCAGAAACCCAAGCCAAATGCCAGTACATTTGTTGTTTGCCCTTTTCCTTTTATATGCTATTTCTGTACCAACTCCATGATGATTTAGTTAATATTAACTCATTTAAATTTCAGTACTTGGATTTTTGGGGCACGATCTTGTATATTATTATTTATTGAAATTTTATCAACTTTTATTCTTTTGTCCAGTTTTTAAATTCATTATTTTTTATCTGTCCCAAATAATCATATTTAGTTATGATCCACTTTGAATGTTGTTTACAGATCTACATTATGAATATACTGAATGCTGCATTTATTTAGTTTTTGCATCACTTTTTCTAAGCTATTAATGTACAAAATGATATTATGTTATATTGTGGGTTCAGAACTGAAAGCAAACTGCCCCTTAGTGTTTTTTATTTTATCATAGTTTAAGTGCAACTGATAATTCTATGTAGGGTTTTATATCTGTGCTTACGAGCAATGTTGAAATTATTTTTCTTTCTTTTGTATAATTTCCTGGCACAGCACAGGGCTTCCTGGGTATAAGGAGGTGATTTGGGTGTTTTTCCATGGTCTGCTCTGCAGTACTTTGAAGCAGATGTGAATTATTGGTTCTCTGTACATTTGGCAAAATTTGCTCATAAACTATTTAGGTATTATGTGTAAGCTTATTTCTTCAGTTTAGAAGGGGAAAATTTTTATTTAGAATCATCCTTCTCAAATCTTTTTGTTAGAGAGAGAAATAAAATCAATTTTATTTAGTTTTTTCGTGTGTGTGTGTGTGTGTGTGTGTGTGTGTGTGTTTGGTGCTGGTGCTTGAACCCGTGTCCTTGTACATGCCAGGCATGTGCTCTACCCCTGAGCCACTGCTCCAGCCCCCTACAATATTTTCTAATAGTTTCTTCTACATTTCTGTTATTGATTATACCATTTATTCTCTGTAATTTTCATGTGAGTGGAGCCAAAAAGAGTAAATTATCTGGACTAACAACATTTGTGAAAACATGTAGCTATTGTTATTTGAGAATTTAGGTTTAAGTAATAAAGGACATTCTTTGCCATAAAGTAACATTTCTTTCAAAAAATTATCTTTTAATTTGTGATTATAACTAGGTTGTTAAAAAGGACAATTTCTAAACCTTTATTTGAGACTTTAAAAATTTATCTTTAAGGAAAGACCTGATATAACAGGAATAATAATGAGGACATCAAGAATATATCTGGGCAAAGAAAAGTGTGTCATTTCAGAGTGCCACCCAATATCTCACAATACTGCTTATGATAACTCTCTCTTTGAAATAATTTCATACAAAGGACCTGTTACTTCCTAAAGGCAGCTTATCTGCCTTCTGAGAAATATTATACAGAAAAGCATATTTTGTATTCAAAGAACAGTTGCATTCATGTTTACGGTGTTCAACCTGTGATAAACTAAACAATGCTATCAGTACTACTATCATGCCTCCTCACAGTTTGTAAGCTTGGATATTTTCCAGTTTAGTTATGGAAAACTGAATTTCATGTTAATCTTATGGAAAGACATACATTTGGAAAGTTGAAATCAACAATGACGATTCACTTATGCTTCAGGGAGTTCTTTCTAATTAGAGGTAGGTGATGTACGTGTGTGTAGGCATATATACACATATACATATACATTCATGGTGCACACTGCCTATATCTCCACAGTGCACACACTCACACACACACACACGCACACTCTCCCATAGCACAGTGTGTGCATGGAAAGTAACTCAAATGTGAAATGACTTTGAGTTTAATAAATTTTCCTGTCTCAAATCTATAATCCTGTTTTCTGTGTTTGATAAGTAATTTACCTAGATTAGATCATAAATGCAATCAATAATATTTCGTAAATGTGGCTATAAAATGATTGAAATTGTTAAAAGGAGATATGTTCATTTTAAAATATTCATATACAGGACAGTGGTTACATACATTACTTTAGTGATTTAAAATTTACTATTATGAAAGGGGAAAATGACAGGCAGCAAGCAAGTCCCACACAAGTGCTTTCTGTGCCCTGAAAGGAAGAAATGTCAGGATAGCTCCCTTCCTGCAAGGTGTGCGTATTGGGCAAGATTCGCTGAACACAGTGCGAGTCACTGGGAGAAAAGTGACTTAGAGACTTGGGTGTACAAGTGAGAAAGGGGAACTAATTCAGACCCAGCCAGCTGCCAGGGGCTGCTCATTACCCAATCAATACAGCAACGAGCAAGACGCTGTTAGACTCAGTCTGATCCCTTTGGCCACACAGAGATTGACTCTGCTTAGAAAGGTTGGATTGGGCTGAAGGCAGCTCTTCTCAGGATCTCTGCTGCAGAGGAGGGGGCAGACTTCCCCTCCCACCTAGGAGGAGGTCGGACTGTCCCGATTTCACATAAACAGACAGGAAAACAGAGCGGGGAATCTAAGGCATATTTCCCCACAATCCTGCCAGGATCCTACACTCTTCTGTGAAGGGGCAGAGTGCAAACAGGAGCTCTGCTCTGTGGTTAAACTGCAGCAGCTCTGTGGGATCTTTGCTCCAGAGGTGAGAACATTGCTCTTTTTGAGCCTACAGGCAAGGTGAGCAGAACTTTGTGTGGGACCCTCAGTACCATCTCCCTCTCCTGGATAACTCTCAGAACGCTGGGCAAATTCAGCCTGAATGGAGATGTGAGGCTGGAGCTAGTATAGTCTGCAGGAGGGTTAACTGGAGAAAATTGGATTTGGGAGTGAAAGTGTTGCCTGAGGGAAAACCCATCTCCTACGCCTCCCAAGTAGCAAGCCTCCAGACTCCGGGACAACATTCCAAGATAGTTGATCAGACTTTACTGGTGATCAGCAGGACTGCTTCAAGTCCATACATCAGAGCCCAATTCTTCTTCTTTTTTTTTTTTAATGTATGTGTGGCTGTTTGTACTAAGTGTTGCTATGGACCTGTTTCTTCTTAATACTCACTTATTACTACCTTTCCCTTGAACACTTGCTTTACTGTAAACATTAGTACTCGCCACACCACCTGAAGCCAGTGCTGCAGAGCCCTCTAGTAGTTCACTTCTCTGTTACCCAAACTTTCCTATTCTCCAGCGAAAGCCAAATCCTATTCTTCCAACACTCACCCCTCCCCTAACTTCATTCCCCTGGTCTCTCCCTCTATCTTCTTTTTATTCTTATTTTGTTTGTTCAATTCTGAATTTTTATTTTTTATTTTTGGTAATCAGCATATTCTTACAGAACATCAATACTTGCTTTGGTCTGACTTTGTAATCATAAGACTGTCTACAATCCTACCTCAGTTCTTTACTCACAGATATTGTAAGTTTAATATCAAATTGCTCCATCTGGAGATAATTGATAATCACATTTTTCCTTGCATAGGTAATAGCTAGTAGTGTATTGACTACATACACAGTATGAACTACATACCAGTTCAAAACTGTTTATTGTATGTTTTAACAGAAAAAATTGTCTATTCATTCTTCTGGTGGGCCTTAATGGAAATCCATTGTGAATGCCTAATTTGATAATGCTTGTTGGCTTTTAATCCAGTTATAGTCTGATGGTTAATAGTAGTGTAAACAAAGATAGTTACTAATCTTACCACTCCACTCACAGGTGGTAATTAACATGGTAACAGTATCAGAAGGAATAAAGCACACAGGTAAATGCTGTTTATTGTACCCACTGGATGCTCATATTGTCTCTTTTGCCTTATCTTGTGAGGTATTAGAAATTGCAAAGGCCAATAATTAACCATAGATTGGAGTTCCTGTTGTTAATCTCAACTTCCCAAATGAACCCAGTCCAACTTAATAAATAGACAAAACCCTGACAATTCATCAATATCCTCAAAGTAAAATAACCAAACAGGGCTCACAGGCACCACTACCTGACCCCAAAAATGAAGTAAAAGGGAAGCTATTCTCCTCCTTAAACACACAATTCTCCAGCAAAGGAGTTCATGGATAAGGTCCTGGATGAATACCTAGGAAATAGTATCGAAAATATGAATTTTAAAACAAATAATGCAATAAAAGAAGACTTAAGTAAGGGAATAAGAAAACAATTTCAGGAGCTGAGAGAACATTTTTATAAAGAGACTTTCTGAAAAGAGACATAGCAGAGTTCCAGGAATTGAAAAACACAGACAAGAAAATTAAAAGCTCAAAGGAATATATTAAAATCAGAGTAAACTCAGAAGAAAATAGAACTTCAGCCCCTGAATAATGAACATCAGACAATGAAGACAGGCTGAGTAACCTTGAATGCAAGGAGGATACATAAGAAAAGAAACTTACTAAACACTATCAGTACTTCCAAGAAGTATGGGATGAGATCAGAAGAAATAACCTGAGAGTCATCAGGATACAGAGGAACATAAAACAACAAACAAATGGAATAAAGAAACCTCTCAATGAGATAGCCAAAGAAAATTTGCTCCCAATCACAATTGATCCAGAAATTCAAATTAAAGATGCCTTTAGGACACTAAATAGAACTAACCAGATGAGAAACTCTTTGAGACACATCATATACAAAATCAATAAAAGGGAAATCAAGGAAATAATTGTAAAATCAGCAAGAGAAAAACACCAAATCACATTCAGAGGCAGACCAGTAAGGAATACTGTGGCTTTTTCAGCTAAGACAATAAAGGCCAGAAGAGCATGGAATGATATTTTTTCAAATATAGAAAGAAAATAATTTTCAGAGATACTATACCCTATAAAACTCAGCTTTAACTATGATGGGAAAAATAAAATACTTTCATGATAAGAAAAAACTAGCAACATGCATGAACACAAAACCAGCTCTACAGAGAATACTCAAAGAAAAACTTCATTCAGACAAATAAGCTAACAACTCCCAAAGCCCGTAAACAGAAGAAAGTGAATAAAAACATAACTCATGAAAAGATATCCAAGGTGGCACAAAATACAGCAAAGGTCACAATGCCAGGGATCCAGAATCACATATCTATCCTAACATTGAACGAGAATGGACTCAATGCCCCAAGCAAAAGACAGATTAGTAGACTAAATCAAAAAACAAAAACCAAATAATATACTGCTTACAAAGACACACCTCACAGCCAAAAATAGACACAGATTGAAGGTGAAAGTGTGGCACAAAACCTACCACGAACAGGAGTTGTGATCCTTGCATCTGATAAAGTTAATTTTGACTAAAAATTAGTCAGAAGGGATAAAGAAGGTAACTACATTGTAGTAAAAGGAACACTCTTTCAAGAAGACATAACAATAATAACATTTATGCCAAATGATCACCCGTCCAAATAGGTGGAAAAAGTACTGAAGGACATTAAACCACTTATCAACTTCAACACAATAATACAGGGGGACTTTGTTACACCACTATGAACAATAGACAGATCATCAAAACCAAAAAATCAATAAAGATATCTTTTTTTTTTTTAAAGAGAGAGGGACAGTGAGAGAGACAGAGAAAGAGAGAAACAACTTTATTTAGTTTTCACATGGCCTTAGTTGCTCCAACACTTTGTTGTGTACATGGTGCTGGGGTTTGTACCCGGGTCCTCGTGCCTACCAGGGAAGCGCCAAAACCACTGAGCCACCGCTCCAGCCCCCAATAAAGATATCTTTAACCTAAACAACTCTATCAATCAATTGGACTTAACAGACATTTACAGAATATCCCATCCCAAATTGGCTGAGTTTACCTTCTTCTCAGAAGCACACAGATCCTTCTCCAAAACTGAGCATATCCTATAAAGGTAATCTTAGCAAATACAAAAATGTTGATATAATCCCTAGTAGCCTTTCAGACTACAATGGTATAATATTAGCAATTAACAGCAAGAAAAACACTAAAAAGTATATAAATACTTGGAGATTGAATAATGCCCTCATAAATGAATAATGGATCAAAGTTGAAATGAGAACAGAAATCAAGAAATTTTTGGAAACAATTGAGAATGATGACACAACATAATGAAATCTTTGGGACAGCATGAAAGCATTCTTAAGGGCAAATTCATAGCAGAGTGCCATCAACAAAAAATCAGGAGAGAGCGAGCCGATTAATAAACTTATGCTCCAACTCAAATCCCTACAAAAAGAGGAACAATCCAATCCCAAATCCAGCACAAGGCAGGAAATAATAAAGATTAGAGCTGAAATCAATGAAATTGATAACAAACAAAAATAAAACAAAGAATCAACAAAACAAAGAATTGATTCTTAAAAAAAAATTAATAGACCCCTAGCCAACCTCACCAAAAAGAAGAATGAAGTGAAGGAAATCACCGAAATCAAAGACAGAAATGGAGACACCACCGCTGACTCAACCAAAATATAAAGGATTATCAGAATTTAATTTGAAAAACTTTACTCTTCCAAGTTTGATAATCTGCAAGACATGGACAAATACCTAGCCACATATGACATTCCCAAATTAACACAGGAGGACCTACAAAATCTAAATAAACCAATCTCAGATACTGAAATTGAAATTGTGTTCAACAGACTTCCAAGAAAGAGAAGACCATAAGCAAATGGATTCTCAGTAGAGTACTACCATATTTTTACAGAATAATTAATACCTATTCTCATTAAGCTATTTCATGAAATTGAAAGGGATGCCCTCCCAGATTCTTTTTATAAGGCAAATGTAATCTTGATTCCAAAACCCAACAATGACACTTAAAAAAAATAGAATTACACACCAATTTCCCTGATAAACATAGATGCAAAATTCTTAATAAAATTCTAGCAAACTACATTCAAAAACACATGAAGAAGAAGTGATCATGATCAAGCGGGCTTCTTTCCAGGAATGCAAGGCTGGTTCAACATACACAAATTAATAAATGTGATTCACCACTTAAACATAATTAAAGACAAAAATCATATGATCGTCTCAATTGACACAGAAAAGGACTTTGATAAAATTTAACACCTATTTGTGGTCAAAACTCTGGAGAAAATAGGGATCAAAGAAACATATTTTACTTTTTATAAGACCCACTTATCACAAACCCATAGCTAACATTATACTTAATGGTAAAAGATTTAAACCATCCCACTAAATTCAGATACAAGACAAGGCTGTCACCTCTCATATTCAATACAGTCCTTGAAATCCTAACAAGAGCAATGAAAGAAATCAAAGCAATTCAAATAGGGAAAGAGGAAGTCAAGCCATCACTATTTACCAATGACATGATCCTATACATAGCAGACCCCAAATCTCTTTCTGAAGACTTCTATAGCCTGTAAATGAATTTAGCATAGTGGCTGATTACAAGATCAACACTCATAATTCAATGGCTTCTGTATACTCCAGCAGCAATTCTGCCAAAGAAGAAGACAGGAAATCCATCACAGTCACAATAATCTCAAAAAGAATAAAATGCTTGGACATTAATGTAACAAAGGATATAAAAGAGCTATACAGTGAAAACTATTTAATATTAAGAAAATAAATTGAAGAATACCTGAGAAAATGGAAAAAAACTTCCATGTTCTTTGCTATGCAGAACTAATATAATTAAAGTCACTAATCTGCAGAAAAGCCTGTACACATTCAATGCAATCCCCATCAAGTTACCAATGACATTCTTCATGGATATAGAAAAAGCAATTCTCAAATTTATTTGGAATAACAAAAACTTAGAATAGCCAAAACTTTTCTAAGCAAGAAAGAAGGAAAAGGAGGTGTCACCATACCTGCCCTGAAATTATACTATAGGTCTATTTAAAAAAAAAACAGAATGGTATTGGCATCAAAACAGACATGAAGACCAATGACTGGAACAAAATAGAAGACAATGAGGTAAACCCACAAATCTTTAACCATCTGATGTTTGACAAAGGGGGATAAATATAGTGTAGAGGAAAAACAACCTGTTCAACAACTGATACTAATTAAACTGGACAGCAATATGCAAACAATTGTGATTAGATCCTCATATCTTACCTTGCACAAAAATCAAATCAAAATGGTCAAATAATTAGAAACTAAACCAGCAAATATATAATTGCTAGAAAAAAATAGAATCAACAATCCACCACATTGGTATAGGCACCTCCTTCCTTAACAAGGCTTTCATAGCACAAGAAATAAAGCCAAGAATCAATGAGTGGGGTGCCATTTAACTGAAAACCTTATGCACAGTTAAAGACTTAGTCAAGAGGGTCAAGAGAGAACCTACAAATGGAAGAAAATCCTTGCCTACTATGCCTCCAACAGGGTATTAATATTCAGAATTTACAAAGATCTCAATAAATTTAACACCAAAAACACAAATAATCCAAACAATGCTTGGGCTAGGGAACTATACAGAAACTTCTCAACAGAGGAAGTCAGTCCCAAAAGCCAATAAATATATGAGGAAATGTTCTACATTACTAGCAATCAGAGAAATGCAAATCAAAACTTCACCGAGATTTCACCTCACCCGAGTGGCAAAAATGATTACGAACAATTGTGATGAGAAAAGAACACTAACACACTATTACTGGGACTGAAATGTTGTGCAGCCACTCTGGAAAGCAGTGTGTAATCTCCTCAAAACCTAGGGTTGGAATCACCTTACAACCCAGCTGTCCCACTCCTGGCTATTTTCCCAAAAGAGCTAGAATTGGCACACTACAGAGACAAAACTAAATCAACATTTAGAGCAGCTCACTTTACAATAGCTAAACTATGAAACCAACCCAGATACCCCTTCGTGGATGAATGAATTTTAAAAATGTGGTCTATATACACAATGACATTCTACTCTGCTATCAGAGAGAATGATATCATGGGATTTATAGCCAAATGGATGGAAATGGAAAAAATTATGCTGAGTGAAATATCCCAAACACAGAGAGACTTAAAGGACAAATGTTTTCTCTCATATGAGGAAGCTAGAATAAAACCTAAGATAAGTTGAAAATTGCTATGTTTAAGTAATAAACTCACCATAGTTGAACTTGCACATAAGTTGGGGGAATCATAACTATGAAGGTGTGGGGAGAAGGAAGGGAAATAGGGAGGGGAGGGAGGGATAAGGGGGTTATCATACATAGAGGAATATTCAACTCCCATTAGAAGCCTAATTATACACAGGCAGGCAGAGAATCTCAGAAATGTCAAAACTTAGTATTCATGTCTATGTTCATTTCAGATTAGAGTATGGGGGTATTACAGAGGAGACTTGAGATTGGGAAATGGATGAATTGTGGAAGATTCCGGACTAGGATCAGCCTTAACTTACTATCTTACTGTGTCAATACCCATGTATGCATTAATACGTAACAATGATTCCCTCCAATATGTAAGACTATGTCGAACAAATAAAATAAAATAATGCAAAAACTTTGAAAAAATGTACTGTTATTTATATTAATGAATATACGTAACACACATTTATATTTAATGTGATATATGATATGTGAATAACAGGGACCATTTATACCCTAAAACTTTGCATCAAATTGATTTGCTTAAAGCTCTTAAAAATATTGCAGGAAAAGCTGTGAATTGCTTTTCTTTAAACTTTATAAGTTGGCAGTAGTTTCTCATACTGAAAACAATGAAGAATTAAAAAGTTGAATCGTTTCCTTCCATTTAGTCTATTGCCAAGGTTTTTGTTCTTTCCTTTTTTTCTTTCTAGAAACTGCAAAATTAACTATTATCTAGCATCTACCTGAAAATCAAGACAATGTGGGCAAATCAGTCACTCTATTCCTATTTGCAGGACATCCATCATATCTTAATAAATAATTTATAATATACAATGAATACTTATAAAAATAATTTGAAGCTGTGGAAAGCAAGGAAGTTCAAATGTATCATGTAACATTGCTTCAAAGCAGCCATTTTCAAACCCAAGGGAAGATCTGAAGCCTCATGCATCTCCCTCATATTTTCCTCACTTTATGTTTTATAAAGTTGGCCTTTTTGAGCTCTCAACTTTTCTGTGCAATGAATGTTCTTTTTCTTAGACTTATTTTGAAATGGAGTTGTATGAGACTCGGGCCATGTTGTGATTATCAAAGAATAGATCTGAGTTTTAATATTAAACCCTTCTTTTTCTAAGAATTTGACTTTCCTACTACTGAACCTCAAAGATTCTGAGGAAGATTTATTAACTACTTCATATCCCTGAAGTTGAGCAGAAGTAAGGGATGTCCGTGGGTGAGGAAAGTTCTCTAGGCTTTTCTTCAGAGTCACCTATACAGGACATTTGGCTACATAAGCTTCTTTTGAAGATAAATTTAAAATTAAACACATTTATAAATTTGAAGGGTTGGTCCAAGTGACACGAGGGAGATGCAAGTGTGTGAATCAGTGGTTGCCCTTGGTGAGCTTCCCATCAGCTTCCCGTGTGAGCCCACCAAGACCACGAAGCACGGATGACATCAGGCTGCTCTGCACGACATCAAATGGAAGAGGGCCCACTCCCTCTCCTGCACGAAGAAGGCAAAAGCGGAATTTCATTTCCGTTTTCTATGTGGCTGTTTCAAAGTTACTTGACTCCTAATAAGACTGAACCTTTTTCTTTTTTGGAAATTGTCTTTTCCAAGTACTTTAGAGGTCTTGTTAGTGGTTTTGATTAGTTCAGGCCACAAGCACCGTGACATTATTGTTTGCCAGGTATGTTGCTTGTTGCCTGTTGTGTCCTCCAGGGAACGATGCCAAGATAGCTCAGGATAGCAGGTGGCTGCTGGGAGTGATAGCTGCCACAGTGAGGGGCAGCGATGGTCAGAGCAGGCCAGGCTGTGGTGACCTGGCACTCCAGAGAGGACGCAGGAGGGAGTAGGCCTGTGGAGGAAGGACTCAGACCACCAAGCAGGGTGAGAAGTCTCTGCCAAGCCAATGAGCCTCCTGGATGCAGACTGATTTTCTGATGTCATCATCAAGTCCAGATGATCAGTCCACAGAGGAGTCTCGTCTGCTCATCAAGGAGGCTGACAGCTCTTGCGCTCATTGTAGGAAAGGCAAGGTCTGTTCCTTGTATTTGTGTTTTTTTCTTATTGTATATATTTAGGTGCACATCAGGATGTTCTTCATTTCTTCTTTTTCTTTTTCTTTTTGTTGCTCTGGTTTGAAGCCAGGAGATCTTAATCAGTGAGCCACAGCCACATCCCCAGGCCCAGATGTTTTTTTTTTTTTGAGACGGGGTCTCCCTAGGTTGCTGAGGGTGGCTTTGAGCTTGTGATCCTTCTGCCTCAGCCCCTACACCTGTACTGATATTCTTATACATGTGAAATGGTTACTACAGTGAAGCCAATCAACACAGCTATTAATTTGTATGGGTGCCCTTTCATATGTGTATGATAAAAGCACCTGAATTTACCCTCTTTGCAGCTTTCCAGAGTACACTACAAGTCCTTTCTTGAAGGGTGGACCCAGCAGTCACTGGTGCTGCCGGAACAGGGCTGTGGACCCAGCAGGGTAAAGGGAGGCATAGTCTTCCCTGCAGGAGAAAACTAGCAGGAAGCTTTTGGAAGAGCCTTATACCAGGGCGGGCACAAAGCAGGTTTCTCATGATGCGGTGACTGCAGATGCTCCTTAGTCAGCGTGGGAAGGGCTCTGAGGGGTGACGGGGACAGAGCAGCATCCACACAGAAACCTACCTTCTGTCAGTGGCATCTGCAGTTGCTGGGGCTTACATCTGATGGTGGAAAGCAGTCAGTCCCTGGAAGCCAGCTGCCTGTCCAGGGAGAAGGAGCAGCTCTAGCTGAGGAAGCTCCCTGTGGCTGGACCCCAGGGAGGGATCCCCTGTGCCCACAAGACTCCCAGAGCCTGGGACAGGGCACCAGGACCTCTGCAGTGGCAGAGCAGGGAGGGGAAGCAGAAAGGCAAGGGAGGTCCAAATTCGCATTTTAGATGGGAAAATTGAATGGATGGGTGATGGTGTCTTTTTCTAATTTGTTTACCGTAGTTGTAAAATTTGTGTTTTTCCTTTTTCTGTTTTCTTAATCATGTTTACTTTTTAACTTCAACATTTTAAAAATGATCAGATCTATTTATCTTTTAATAATCCTTGCACTGATTTGTGTTTAACCCTTTACACATACATTTGCCTTAGTTTTTCAAAGTTATTCTTTTGCATGTAGCTTCTTAGTTTAACAGAAACATGTTCTGTTGCATTGGGCTCGTTCCATAAGACTGGAATCCCTGGAGTTCCGGGCACTCAAAAAAATAAAGTCAAAGTCGGAGAGTCCTGGGCTCTTCCACCTGCACCACGCGTCAGGAGCAGAGGAAGAGCGGAGGTGTTGCTTCCATTTTTCCACGGCTTTTCAGGCAGGAGGTGCAGTTCCTGTTCTGATCTTTCCTTCTCTCTCACTGCTACGCTTCCATCAGCCACCTCATCAGGATCTCCTCACTTGTGGTTCATCAAATCCTCACTCCCTATACCATGGTTCATTTCCTGCTTCTCAGGCAACCTTTGTACTTGCATGTCCATCCCCAGCATTTTATTAGCAATAATCAGTTATTGCTTGAGAAGCCCTGATGATTGTCACCTCTGATGGGGAAAGGAGGCTCATGGGAGCAATGCCATCGTGTTTAACGGAGCGATGTGAATTTCCTGAAAGTGAAGTTGAGAACACGCAGCCCTTGGCTTTCTTCATCTTCTCTGCTTTCTCTGCTGTTGCAGGGAGAAGGATGGTGAAGCTGTGGGTTTCTGATCCCCCATGAGGCTGAGGCCGCATTTGGCCTCTGTGCAGCCCCTTTTTCATTCACTCACATGTTCATCCCTTTGTTCTTCCATTGTATTCATTTTTTCCCCAGAAAAATCTTATTAAGCAGATACTCAGTGTCAAATTAGTTCTAAGCTACCAGGGACTGGAAGTAGCCTTCACCCTCTGCAATTAAAAATGCCCAGGCCTAGAGACAGACGCAGACACACATTACCATCGTGTGGTAAGGGCAGGGACAGAGACTGGGCTGGGTGTTGGAGAGCATATGAGGCTTACATGCGGGTATCTGTGGTGCTCAGAGGAGGCTTCTGCGTTATCAGTGGGCGAGCCCGAAGGAATCCAGAAGGAGCAACTGTAGGACAAGCAGAGGCAGGGTGCTCTGATGCTGCGGGCCTCTCCCCAGTTGACATTGCATGAGAATGTGTGTCACAGGCTCTCCTCATGAATGTACCCACAGGGAACTGTGGCCTGAGTCGGGGAGACCTGGGCTCTGACACCTGATGGCCTTGTGCCTCAGTGCTGCTCATGGCCTTCGGAGGTCGGTCGAGGCTGTGGAGTTGGCTGAGGAGTTGTGGCAGCCCAGCCGCACCTCATTCAATGACAGCAAGACAGCTCGTTTGGGCAACACACTTCTGAAAATCTAAAATGAAGCCTGGTATTTAAAAAATGCTTTGACACTAGAAATGAGTTGGTAAAACTGTTTGAACAACAAACTCTAATTAGTCTGCAGTTACAAAGAATGTTTTCTTTACAGAATGTGAATATTGTCTTTCTTTCTAAAGAAAGAAAGCAGTGTTACCAAATTTCTACCTTGTTTTATGATATTATCCACAGAATATTTTTAAGTTGAATCATTGATTAAGAGATATGAAGGTGATATCGTACAAGCACCCAAAACAGTTTTAGAAGCAGGTTTATTAATACTGCCACGGGGTCCAGAGCATGTAACAGCTGCTGCTTCTAGGCGCTGGAACTGGGATTTCAGAAATCATAACCTTTAGCGGGTAGCAAAGTACCTTAAGTTTTCCATGCACATCGACTGGCTATAAAGGGAAGTAACAAAAGAAAGGTTAGCTTCTCTGGGAGAAAAGGAGCAAAGCCCTGTTAGAAGGCCTCTACATCCACTGGCCCTACATCTCTGAGCTTCTAAGCTCCTACATGGAGGGAAACTGCAAAGAATTGCCCACGGATATTCGTTGCTAACTTCTCAACCAAAAAAACCTACAATGTGAAGTTTTCCCAGGGAAAGGGGTCTCCTACCAGGGACAGGGTCTCCCACTACATTTGGGGGGTACCCTAGCACATCTTTAGGGGATGCCCTACCACAGTGGCATTAAAAATAAATATAAAGTGAATAAAGTAAAGTAATAGCTTGCTAAAAATGAAAGCCAATGTTTTCCTTTTGATACGGCCAATGGAATTCCTTCTTTGTGTCTTGCGGATGCCTGTGGACCTATCTCAAACCACTCGTAGGATGCCCGCTCTTTCATTTATCCCTTTGCCAATGAGCACAGCAGCTGCAGGGCTAGAGCAGGAAGTGTGGGCCTTAGCAGAGAACTGCATTCCCTGATGTCCACCAGATGCGGAAAGTTCTAGCACCACTCTCTAGGAAAAGGCCGTTTTCCTGTTCGTTATAGTTTGGTTCCCTAACTGAACAGAAGACCCACACAGGACTGTTACACTCTGCTCTGGTGTCGCACAACGGGCTCCTTTGTCTTCTTTTCTAAAGTGCTCTTCTGGCAGCTCACACTAGTGCAATTAACGTCTGCCAGCCCCTGCAATCAGAGCAGGAAGGAGCCTTCAGAGAGCTTGTGAACTCACACTTCAGCACACTTGGGTAACCTAGGAAAGGCGGGCCTAGCCTAGTTCACACGAGGCTCACAACGAGGAGTCCCTCGTCACTGCTGTTGTGAACTCCTTCAGCATCGTGAGTGGACGTGCCCCTTACACACACGTAGCATGAAACACACATACAGGTGGACGGAAGGCAGAAAGCGAGTGTGACCTTCCCCATACTCAGAACTGGTCACACCCACCCTCCTTACCAGCACTCTCACAACTGTGGACTCACACTCCTCACACCCACCCTTTTCACCATCTCTAGCTCTCACGGGAGTGAACTCACACTCATCACACCCACGCTCCTCACCAGCACTCACTGTCACAGGTGTGGACTCACACATGTTGTGCCCACTCTCCTAATGAGCAGTCACTCTTACAAGTGTGGACTCACACTCCTCACACCCACCCTTTTCACCATCCCTAGCTCTCACAGGAGTGAACTCACACTCATCAAACCCACGCTCCTCACCAGCACTCACTGTCACAGGTGTGGACTCACACTCATCACAACTACTCTCTCACATGTGGGTACAAATCAGGCCACCCAGGTAGAGAGGGTAGAGGGAGGAAACATTCCCAAACTGCAGTGTCTGGGGAACTTGCTGCTGGCTACAACTGATTCATTTAAATCAATTAAATGCAACTTTCCGTTCATCATTCACCCTGGCCACACTTGAAGTATTTTGTATTCAAAAGTGTTCAGGGCTGACTGTACTGGGAAAACAGACACGATATTTTCACCATTACAGAAAATTCTACAGAAAAAAAATATCTAGAATAGAACCTTAAGAAACATGTCCAGTGGAGAAATCTTGATGGTGATGGCTAACGGCTGACTGTGCCATGCACTGTGCTAAAACTTTAATTAAAGTTTAATAGGGATTTTACTAGGGAGTTTCCTTTCAAAAACTCTATGTAGGGGCTGGAGCAGTAGCTCAGCAGTTACAGTGCTTGCCTGGCAAGAACAGGTGCATGAGTTCAAACCCCAGCACCACATACACAACAAAGTTTTGGAGAAATGAAGGCCACATGAAAAACTAAATGGAATTTATTCTCTCTCTCTCTCTCTCTCTCTCTCCCCTCTCTCTCTCTCTCTCTCCCCTCTCTTTAAAAAAACTATGTAATTATCTTTATTGTTATTCATATTTTACACTGGAGCAAAACAAGAACCCCAGAGTGCAAGGGCTGCATCCAAGAGCTGAATCGAGGAAGGACTCAGAAAGGTAGGTCCTAACCTAAGTTTATAAAATACCATTTCTGTATAAACTGTTTTTCATTTGGCTGAGGTGAGCCCTGTGGCTGCACAGAATTCTATCAAAACACATTCATCCTCATGTGCATCAAGCTTTCTATTTCTGCAATTTGCTGCATCTTCTCTAGTGGTACAGAATGGCTTTGATGACAGAGGGAATACTTTAAAACATCTCCAGCTTTTCCCTTCTTTCTAGGCCTGAAGACATGGAGCATATACATTGTTCACCCATGGCCTGTGCTGATGGCCTGGGCTGGACTCCACTCAGTGGTGCGTTCCACACAAACCTGGGAGCTGGCTCCTCATCCTCCCTGTGCTTCCCAGCTGCGCAGCTTCCACCCTGGAGTGTTCAGGGCTGGGCTCATGCCCTTTGTTTACAAAGCCTGTGGCCAAATGTTCCCTGTGCACAACTACAGCGACCTGTCCCTCTTTCTGCCTGAAGAGGAGTGCTCTGCTGAAGCAGGGTTATGTCTGGGCTGTTACCCCACTCTGTTTTTCATTGTTAATGGGAAAATATGTTTAGGTATTTGGCTTACCATTGTTCTGAGAATGCTACCTGGCTTCCAGCGTCAATCATGTTAATGATAAAATTAAGACTTATTGCAGTTCAGAGGATGCACGGATGGTTCTTTCCGGAACAAGGATTGCTCTGCATGGGATGATCTTTTCCCTCTATGTTTGAATTTGCTGCTGATTGGCATGTGCCAATCTCTTTCATTCCACACACCTTTACATTTATTGTTAAGTGACATTTTGAAGATATGTGTGGCTCATGTGAACCTAATAATACTCTTCCTATTCAATTAGTCTTCTATACCTATATAAGCAGAAAATTAGTAGTATTTATATAAAAACAGCTCTGCAAAATTATCTTGAACTTAGAGAATCACTACTTCAGTTTGGACTAAACATGTATCCACTGATTATTTTTGTCTTCTCATCAATCACATTCTGAAATGTCACTTCAGAGTAACAGAGGAAATTGCTATTCTCACAGAAAACAACACACGCAATTCACATGTCAATAAACTCAACCGCCAGTCATGTATGTCAGGGCTCCACAGTTGCAGATGGCAAGCCATCTATTCTCAGGGGAAAGCGCTTTATGCCAAGAAAAATACCGTAAAAAATCCTAAAATGATTTATGTTTTTGTTTCCACTCTGTATACTGAATAAATGCTTCTCAAATGACAAATAGGTGTAAGTTTCTTTGAAGAAAACTACTGTGATTTTTTTTAATATTTATATTTTGAGAAATGAGAAGATCTGAAAATTGTAGAGATATATCCCCATAATCTTGATTCTATTGTACAAAATATCATGTTCTGAATTATTTTTTCTGAATTTCTGCAACTGAATGTGAAGTTTGAAAGGGAGTTTTAACTATCTTTATAACTATACACACACACACACACACACACACATATCTCTGAAAATAGAATAGCATTCTAAATCAAAGTGATTTTTTAAAAAATCAGCAACACTAAAATATAGAAAAATATGATTAATACAGCAAATGGATTCAGAAACATGTATCTGTAGTCTGCAATGTGCTTATCTCTGGGCACAGCATTGTATTTATGTAAGTGCATACACACACATAAATTTTAATTTTTATATGACTGCACGTTATAAAAAGTGAAATAGAAACTGATAAAACTATCATGTGCTTCTTCACTTTGACACTACGGTTGGAATTAGTTGACTACTTCACAAATAAAAATTTTAAAATCAATGGAGATCAAACCAGTGAGGATGAATACTCTAATACTGGTATAAATTATCAATTGGCAGAAGGACATGGAACAAGGAAACATTGACATTCAATTAAATTAACCCTAGAAAGAACTAGGTGTGACTCACTGACAACTGAAAAATGGGTGTGAGTTTCCTCTATGAGATCCTGAATGTGCTCAAAATATACCTGGCAGTGTCTGTGGAGGAGGAGGAGACGGCTCCCCATCAGTGCAGCCTTGGGAATTGGCAACAGGAAATAGCCCACTGATTCTATCCCTCTCCTGGGTATTTTCCCAGAGGAGTTAGAACCAGCACATTACAGTGACACAGCAAAATCAATGTTCATAGCAGCTCAATTTACAATAGCTAAATTATGGAATCAACCCAGATCCCCCCACTGGACAAATGGATCAAAAAACTCTAGTATACAATGGAATTCTACTCAGCTATCAGAAACAAGGATATTGAAGTCTTTGAAGGTAAATGGATGGCAATGGGAGAAATCATGCTGAACAAAGTTAGCCAAACCCAAAGAGTCAAGGGTCTCTTCACAAGTTTTCCCTTACATGTGAAGGCTGGAGCGGAACCAAGGCTTGGCTGAAAGGTAGTCACACTCATGTATTGGACCCACCAAGAGCATAGGAACACAAAATCTAGGGCAACCATTGTCATGTGGGGGCAGTGGGGGAGGGAGAGACAGGATGATGGGAGAGAGAGGGAAGATAGGGAAAGATCTAGGGAGACAATCAACACTGTAGCATACTCTTTATCCCCTGAGAAGTCAAATATTATGTATGTAATCATTTAATTCTGTAAAGTTCACAATCTTCTAATATATTCAATTATATTTGTTAGGGACATAATCCAATGAAGGATTCTCAAACGATAAGACAACACAGAAATAATCAAGAGACTGAGGTGTGGCCAATGTGGGGTTAATTATGGTTAACAATCAAATGCAAGACATATTGTTATTTTATATGCATTTATGATTATAAAATTACTCAACTCAATAAAAAATTTATATTAATAAAAAAAAGCCCACTGATTATGAAAACTAACCTAGAAGCTGTGAGAGGAATTTGAGATAAAGGTCATTGAGGCGAGAAGTCAAGAAGGGGCGTCCACAGGGTTGGCACATACTGAAGCTTGCCAGGGAGGGCCTGCCCTGTGCCTCTCTCCTGGCTTCTGGCTCTGCCAGCAGGGTCTGGCATCCCATGGTTTGCACACGATCTCACATATACACACATAAGTGCATTTAAGTTTTTCAATGTATAACAACTATAAATCACATTATTTAAGTAATTACTGTCTTACAAAAACAAGATGAAAATTGCTACTTTAATCAGTGACTTGCAAACTTCAACCTCTGAAAAGAAAGCAAAGAAATTTTGAAAGCTAATTTTCATATAAAGATGTTGAGGATTTAAAGACAAAGGAGTGAGGGGGAGAGAAGTAAGCAAAGGACAGAGAGAGAGTGGGAGAAAGAAAGAGGCAGAGTGTCCCCTTATATGTTTTAGTGTTTTCCTTTCAGCAAACATTGTGTCCCTTCTTCTGTATGCAATCACTGAGAGAAGATGAAATTTTTAAATTTATTATCTATAGCTGAATAACATCTCATATTTTTTCACCAAGAAAACCCAGAGAAATCATTCTTTTCTGCATTCATTTCTCATATACAATGTTTTAGTCAACGTTAGTGTTGCTGTGACCAAAAGACTTGACAAGAACAACTTAAAGAAAGAAAACTATACTTGGGCTCATGGTTTCAAAGATTCAGTCCATGGTTAGCTGACTGCATTGCTCTGGACCTGCAGTGAGGCAGAACATCATGATGGAAGGATGTGCCAGGGACAAGCAGCTCAGGACTTGGCCTGCAGGAAGCAGAAAGTCAGCTCTGTTCACAGACAAAATATAAACCCTAAGGGCACACTCTCATGACCTATTTTTTTTCAGCCACATCCTACCTGCCTACACTTACTACCCAATGAATCCATATCATTGGATTAATCCACCTATTAGATCACACCTCTCATAATCTAATCATTTCACCTCTGTGCATTCTTGTATTGTTACACATGGGCTTTTTCTTGTATTGTTACACATGGGCTTTGTGGGGACACCTTGTATCTCGAACATAACACAAGTATTCTGGAACTTACTATTGAGTAGATATGTAATAAGACAAACATAAATCTTTTCAAGACATAACTTTACAAGAGTATAATATGCTTGTGAACTGAGATAAGCTTCCCAACATTCAGATTGTTGCTGATCTTGCTCAATTTATTCAGGCTGAAAGGTCCCTTTAGGACAAATGAAATTTCCAATGGATATCCTGAAGCATTAATAATATATTTTATTTATTTATTTTTGTGTGCTCCCTCCCAGACAAGTAATAGAATGAAAGTTTGAAGCACTGTTTCTTGTTTCTGGCATAGTGTATATTTAAGAGTACATGCATTTTATGCTTGGGCTCTGGATTCAGATTAGCAATTTATACCTTAGCCATATCTGTTTTGGCCAGCACTGTTTGCACTGATGTATAGGGACCCAATATTATTAACTCAGGCAAGATAATATAATTTACTCCTTGCTCAAAAGAACTACCTATAGTTTAGACTTAAAATTTAAATTACTCTGTACTCACACATTTCAAAAGAATACAAGCATACAGATGAGAAACTATATATCTAGGACTATAACAACACGGACTATAACAACACACAGTTAGAGAAGTTTTATAAATGTATTATTTTGTTAGAATCACAAGAAATGAGTTGTTTCTCACACTCACCCTTATGTGTGCTTCTGCGTGTGTGTGTGTGTGTGTGCATGCCTGCACACATGTTTGAATCTATATTTTCTTAGACCCTATCTTCTATACTTGCATTGCAATGAGTATATTCTGCATCATTGCATGGATTCTAAAATGATTTGTTGTTCCTACCATCTTGTCTTACCTTGGCCAAGATCATCTCAATGATACCAAGATGTAGTGATTTTATTTTTTAAAATCTACATCTTAGGGAAGAGAAACCGTCTCAGAGGAAGAACATGCTGTTGGTGATAACCCGGAAATTAGATTTTCTGTAAGGCTCAGATGAGCTCATCAAATATTTAAAGGTCCTATGTTAATAGTCACACCAAGGGACACGCTGCATTCAGCATTATAGGTTTTGGTAATCAAGTTGATAAAATCAAATAATGTTTTATCCTTTAATTGTGAAAATATTGCTTATCAAATAACTGTGTTATCTTTATCATTATAGCCATTAAAAATCAAGTGTTGCTACCTCTCTCTGCTTTGGACTCATTCTCTTGGCAAAGAGTAAACATTTTAAGCAATTCTGATTCTTCCATCTGTTGTAGCCCATGTGACTTGTACACTGGTGGACCTGCCAGTGAGCAGGTGTCCTCACTTGTCATGAAGAAATACACATCTTATCATGACAAGTAAGCTCTTCTTTGTCCCCCTCCGTACAAGACCCTTGTCCCCATCTATACCCAGAAAGGATCAATGGGAGATTGTGGAAAATACATAAAATCCTTTCTTGCACCTGTGAGCAGATCATTTAAGTAATGAATTCTGAAGGCGGATGATGCTTCATTGACCCAGTCAATAAGAAGGAAATCAGCACCACATTGAGCTTCGAAGCAGCAGGGTACTTCCACACAAGGAGCACAGATGCCTCTCCCCTGAGGACTACCAAGTATTCTGTGCCAGGAAGTGGAAGCCAGGGAGCCTGCGTTCTCTCCTTGGAGTTCCACCCATGCTGGCAGGGAAGGACTGTGCCCGTGCCTTGCCATGGCAACCTGTCCTCAACCTGGGCACCAGATACTAAGGGCCTGGGTAGCAGGACCCATGTCACCAGTGCCATCCATAGTACAGACAACAGGTGCCCTCTTCCATGATGAATGAATAACAGGAGAAGCCAATGATGTGATGATGGTATTTTCTTCCAATATTAATAATTTTTAAATTTAAACTAAAATAAAAGTATAGGTCTGCAGATGAAACTTTAATGCTTTCTTTGGGTCATTTTCATTACTGCTAACATTCCATTTCTTCTCACAAGACCATCAAAATAGGCAGGACAAAGCTACCTACTCTTCCATGGGCATAGCACACATGAATAAAATATTACAAATACATACTCATAACACTCTTTATTTCACATACTATTGCACTTTAATATTCACAGGGATGCTATAGAAGGTAATGGAGCCAGTCATAGCTTATGTGTTTTGCAATTCTTAGTGTTGTGCTATTATCCCAGGCAATCACATGATCAGAGCTTTGGTACGTTCATGGAATTGAAGAGGACTTCATTGAAATCAAGCATTTTGTAGTTATCATTGCCTTATGCATTTTGACCTCCACATACAGAGATCTACAGGATGCAAGGTTGTTAAAGATTGCTTGTGTGGGTTTGCTGAAGAAGTTAACCCAAAACTCCTATTTTCCGATTTTGTAGCACATGTGACACGTCTTGACTTTGAATGTTGCTCACATGAGGAACTGAAGGTTATGAATGATCGCTATGAATTCCCCCATTTCATGACAGAATTGCATGATCAATTGAAAAATCATCATTATTATTGATTACACAGTTGCATGAACTTAATTGTACTGTCCACTGTGGAGTATCAATCTATCATAAGTCCATGGCCTCTTTCCCAAGAGAGGGGATGATGCCTTGGGTTGGCTCTCCTTTTCTGCATTATTAAGAGTCTGAGCATTTGTTTGTATACTTTTCACATTTGATGTCTTTTAAGGTGTATTTAGCAGCCAAGTACGTGCTGCAGTGTGGCACTTCTTGACACAGATGGCCCTGCCTTCCCTCCTCCCAGATGACTCAGTGCTGTTTGATTTCATTGAAGCTGCTGCACCCCTTGTGTGGACCAAACTCCTAACGTGGGCATCGATTGTCTACTTATTTGCCTTATGAATAAGCCTACAGATCTACTGCTCAATACTTAATTTGCTAGGATAAATCTAAGACCTTCAGATCAAAGGCATTTTTAATTATGTAATACCAAGTTGTACAGGATTCATATTTCAAAGGAATATTAAAAATTCCCTTAACTTATTCACAATCTTTGAGAAGCTATTAAACCTGAGAAGAGAACTAAGCAGTTTCTCTAATTACTAACATACATTACACATTTTATTGCTTCATTTCGGATAGTATCGCTTCTGCTTGTGCTCTGGATGTCAAATCCCTGTCTGCACACTAGAAGATGCTTGCAAAGGGAGACAGGAAGCCCGCAGGCACCTGCTTGCCCTGTCACCAACTGCCCCAGGCTGTGTGCCGATCCCAGTAGGTTCTGCACAGCCTTAGCAACTGTACCCTTGCTTAGAGTGACGATGAAGCTCTTAGATGGAAATCAAATACCATTTTATTTTATTTATCTTTTTGGATTCTGGAAAACTGGAGCACTGGCATAGATCAAAACCGGAAACCACAAAACAAGTAAGTAGCAGGTGTTTTCTACTCCACAGAGGACTGAGAAGGGAAGAAGCTGGACGGCAGTCAGGTGGAGAATCAGAGCCACAGCCACAGTGAGCCATCTACTGTTAGGGAGCCCTGGGTACTTCCTAGACCTTAGAGAGGGTGCTGCTCTCATCCCTGTTGTAAAAGTGAGGGGACTGGGGAACTGGGATGTTTAAAATGCTCACATACCTACATCCAGCAAGGACAGCAGCTACTCCAGAGGAGCGCGCCTAAGTGTGACCCTGAGACATAGCTTCATGACACTGAGAACTAAAGGGGCCCATGTGGCTCTCAGTTCCTTGGCGAGCTTGGCGGGTTCGTGCCTGAGTAGAGGTGGCCTGGGTATCCCAGCTGGTTGATTCCATGCTTGGGATTCTGACCACAGATCCGCGGTTAGGTTGTGCGCCTATGGTGACTCTTGATAGTTCTGTTTCACAGAAAGTGGAGAACAAAATGCTTGTGAGTGTTTCAGAAGATTTGAAAAGTTGACACATTCCTGGTGCACTGACAGCTAATATGTGTGCCCCGCAATCAAATAGTGATAGAGGGAAAGATGGCATTCAAGGACTCCTACAATCCTAAGATACGAATTCCAAAATTGGACCATTTGCGCGCAATTGAGGAATATAATTAATGGAAAAGATCTAAGTACATGAAAATGCAATGATTCTGAAGTTATTGTGCAATACTTTAGGACCAAATAACAGTAGAATTCCTTCACTTGGATTCAAAGGATGCTGAAACATCAATCCTAGTATTAAATTTATTTTATATATGCAGTCACACAGCCAGTCATAAAAAGAAATTGGTGATAAAGTTTCCTATTTTACACTGCTACCATGCACAGCAAATGCAGTAATGCATGAATACATGGGGCAACCTGCTATGCCACCAGTCCTGCTGTCTGTCCACCCCGATGACCACATCCCCCATGGTCATCTCCTGAAGTCCAGTCTCCAAATACAGCCACAGAAGGCATTAAGTCCTCAACCTAAAGCAACTCTGTGAAGAGTAACTAAAGCTGTTGTTTCTACAAAGTAAATGTCCAATAGACTGTATTATAAATTAGGTACATAAAGTAGTAGTTAATTTTATAATTAAAATGTTGATCAAAATTATAATTTTATAATCTTTCTTTCTTTTTTTTTTTACCAGAAATTGAACTCAAGGGCACTTAACTACTGAGCACTTTTTAAAATTTTTAAATTTTGAGACAGGGTTTCACTAAGTTGCTTAGGGATTTGCTAAATTGGCTGAGACTGGCTTTGAACTTGTGATCCTCCTGCCTTAACCTCCCAAGCCACTAGGATTACAGGTGTGCACCACCAAACCCAGCTCCCATTTTCAATAACCTGTCAATTAAAGCCTATTTACTATCTAAACTGTTTTGAGTTAATTTGCTGTTATATTGTATATAATACAAACTGCAAAAACTCAGACAATATCTATATTAAATCCTCATAGTTTTGACTTGCAATTTGCAATCAATACATCATTGCAAATTGTTCTTGAGATAGAAAGTTTACATGATCATTATTTATTTTCATTTAGACATAGGTTGGGAAGATAGCTCTTATTAGACTCATTTATTAGTTTGGTCAGGAAATTTTTCACATGTACACGAACAATCCTCAGAATCAAGGCTTAATAGATAAAGGAAAAGTCAAAAGCAACAGATGACAATATACAGTATTCTAGCTAATTTATGAAGATCTTTCCTTTTACCTTCCACCCTTTCCCTTGCTGTTTGGGAAGTGGGTTCTAGGTGACACCAGCACACCGTGTGCTCAGTTTTTCTCTTCGCTCAAGCTGTGTGGTCAGAAGCAGCAACTAAGATTGATACTTGGATTTTTACTTTGCAAACATTCACCTTCCTCTAAAGTCATGGAGATGAAAAGAACCAAGGTGGAACTGGAGGGCACTGGTCTCATCAACTTGCCAGGGCACAGGTCTAATTTTCAGCCATCCAAGTTGCAACCAGTCCTGTAACGTGCATCTGTAATGACTTGGCCTTCATTTGTCATGATACGCTGACTCTCAGTTGTGAAGCTGCTGTCTCTGACAATGTCCACTAGAATCCCTCATTCTTATTGGGATCACTCAGAGCCCATTTCACAAACAGCAATGGATATGAGGGAGGGTGAAAATTTTTGTTTTCCAAATGGACTGGAATATTGTATGTTGTTATCTATTGTTGTCTTTTACTTTACAAATGTGGAAAGCTAGGAAATATTAATTGCACATCAATGTTGGAGTGGATACAAAGGTCATTATTGCTTTACTTTCTACAGTAATATATTTTTAATGCTAGTGATGTTAAAATTCTCGACACAGCAATCCTATTATCTTGTGTCTTTTTAAAAGATATTCAATCATAATTATAAAAATTCCAGGTTCTTTGCATTCTCTAGAAAAACACTCTTTGCTGTTGTTGAGACTTGGATCTGACTTCTTTTGTGTAATAGCTGCATTTATGGGCAGTTCCATTTTTAAGATTCATGTTATGTTGAAAACAAGTTGATCCTTCAGTAGCAGTGGTTCATCTGTAAATAATCTGTCATGTGGAAAATTAAAAATAAACACACAATCTCTTAATTAGATATATGATTATTCAATTCTCAGAGTAAGTGAGAAGACTGAGGCAACTTTATATTCCTCAGGTAAATAGATTTCCATGATCGACACAATGGTTTCCTCCTATTCAAGTAAAAAAAAAAAAATGTGTGCGACAGACTTAACATCCCCAGCCAGCGGAACAAGAGCTCCCTTTTCTTATGAAATGCATCACAAAGTAATCTGTCCAGGATAATATGAATACCAATTACAGATAATATTAAAATGTCCTAGTCAGTCTCCTTATTTTGCTGGGAAGGAAATGTCATAATTACCTCTCCTCTGAGAGCAAACTCAAGTCCTAGGTGGGTACACTCTTTCCAATTCATTAGTGATGACATTGCAATTCATTGCACTACTCTCTCAAACTTTCGGTAAAATATTATTGCGTTGACAGTTGTAAGTGCAGGTATTTAAGCTTCACTAAGAGTTTCCTTCGGTAAGATATCTGCCATGTACCCATGAACTCAAAGTGAATAACTAAAGCAACTAAATCGTCTTCAGTTTTGCAATGGTTTACCAGATAGGTGGGTTTCTTTGCAGTTGAACAAGTTCTGATGTGTATTATCTGTATTCTAATTCCCTAGACTTGTCATTTATGGAAGTATAAAGCCGTAGTAGTAACTTGCCTTTGAAAGACAGAGTTTAAGGTATAGTTGCAGTTGTATACCTCTGGAATGACTTGGATAAAATGTGCGGTGAGATCTTTCAAAGCACTCTTTTGTAATGTGGTATCTCTCTCAGGACTCTGCCCCACTGACACTTCAGGGTCCAGACAGGTCTTGTCTTCCCCTCCTCAGGGGCAGCATGGGGGCATTTACTAAGCAATCTAACCTAGTGCTTAAGTGAGTGCTGGAGTCGGAATCCAGCCCTTCCATTAGCAGATGCCCCTGTAGGCTGACTGTCCACCTCTAAATTTCAGTTTTCTCAGTCATGAAGTATGGGTAATGATGACATAGATCTCAGAGGGCTGTTGGGAGGATTCCATGAAGGAACAAATGTAAGACGGTTTGCAGGATGATTGGCACAGAGTTAAGAATTTAAAATTTGCTAATTACTTCTATTATCTCATTTAATTTGGTCAAACCTCTATGAGGTCATATTTTACTTTTCTATTATTTAGATTTAAAAAATAACTCCAAGGGTCAAGAATTTTACTTAATTTTTCCAGTTTCACATACCTTATGAGTTCTGTAGCCTGGATTGTAACTCCATTTGATCCACGGTTCTATGCTGTAATTTCTCAACCCTTATGAATTTTTCCTGATCTCTTCACCTCTCAATATTTTCATGTTTCTCATTAACTTTTCATCACTGATGGAATTATCACACAATTTAGAAAATATCAATGCACTGCTTTATAAATACTTTCCATATGTTTTTATTTTGTCCAAATAAATTAGAATCTCACAAAAATGGCTTGAACCTTAAATAACGTAATTATTACAGAGTTTGTAGAATAAATAGCATTTGCTCAATAAGTATTGGTTGATTGGAATAATGCTGGAAAAATATGTTTAAAACTATATAAAAATTCAAATACATACTTCAAATTTATTTAAAAAATCGGAATTAAGATTGACAAATATATTCAGCACAGTTTTTATTTCTCTCAATCAACAGTCACTATTCCATTTCTGAAAATTCTCTACACATAGATTAAAGATCTACAATGTGAGGATTTTTGCACAGTGGTAACAAAAGGGAAAATAGACTCATTTATAAGGGAAAAAAGTATATGAATGATTATACCTGACCAAAAGGCATGTGTAGTAGTTCAGCAGCATAGTCCAAATGGCATTCAAATTGTGTTCCCTTTATTTTCCAAGTCTATGTTTGCCTCATAAAATTGGAATTACTTGTAGAGATTATTCATTATAGAGAGGTAATCTGCAAATAACACATGTTCTCTAAGCTCTAGTGTGGCAGGTGTCTATGCAGGGTGATTTATAATAAAGTATACAGCCATGAACTTAAGAGTTATGACCTTGTATATAAGGGGGACAGGCACTAATCTCAGCTCAGACAGCTGTGTATTTCCCATTTGTACCATAAAGGCAATGAATCAAAGACCAGGTGGGGACTAAACAGGCCACATGCAAAAGACTGGAATAGTAACCAATAACTTGATCCCTCAAATTTTGAGCAGGTGTCCCTGTCCAGCAGCAGTTATACAGGAACATGTCGTGGATCAGAGGATACTCATGGTAAGAGACATTGGAGAAGTAGCCTGAACATAGCAGTTTCCACAGCACATGCTAAACCTTCTTCAATAGAATGGTCATAGTAAAAACATGTAGAAATGAAATTTTAATTAAATAACATCACTATATTTACATATTAAATGTGATGTTTTCCAAACTCCCCTTTGCACATAAAGATGCTAAAGCTTAAAGCAAATAATTTTTATCCATATATTTCAGTATGAAAATACAGGAAAGTAAAGTAGGCTATCATATGGATTATAGAGAGGGGTATGTCTGTGACATGTAAAGACCTTAACTGATAAAACGTTTTTCCCCTTCAATAAGAGACTGCAATGTATAAAAGTGGTAAAACTGTAAGAACTGCATTACTCCATACAAAATTAATAGTAAGTCTTAGTAAACAATTTTAAAACAAACACCAAATTCAGCCATTAGTGCAGTTTTTTTGGGCCACTAAAATCTCTAAAATGAACTCCAATAGGTAAATACCATCCACTGAAGCAGATATTAGCTTCTACCCTTGACTGTGGTTTCTCTGCTTTAAAAGAGCACAAGCAATCATGTTCTGAAATCGTCTTCAGTAGCACCGTATCCCGTAACAGTTGCTTAAGACATATTTTATGTTATAAACTTTTCTTCTCAAAATTTTAGGGATTACATTTAGTAAAAATAATTTAGTGTCCATATTGGACAGTATAAAGGTACATGAGTACATTAAGTTTTAATTTAAAATAGATATGTTATAATTTAATTAAAACTTCACATGTGTCTATTGATGTCATAAATATTTACAAAAAAAAGAGTTAAGGTGGCAAATGAGAAAGACAAACAAATCAAACATATTTTAAAAGGAGCAATAATAAGTAAGAGAGGAGTTAAGCAGAAATTCAGACTATTCAAAGGGTGAGATCAAGAAGGTATTTGGCCAACACCCAACTTAATTTGTAGCTCAATGCTACATGGATTTTCTTACCTCAAATTCACTTCACAAGTGAACTTTCCTAACCTTACCTGACATGAATCACTGATTTTAAGTCCTCATCTCCCTACATGGATTGTGAAATCTTTCCCACAAGCTGCTATTCACTGCTCTTCCTGCAAAGCATGGGAAACATCTTTGCTCAAGGGACGGCCCTGTCTGCAGTGTCTGAGGCCACCTTCCAGTGGACAGGGAATCTCTCCATCTGACCAGTTTCTCACCATCGTCTGTGCACTCAAGCCCTCCCCAGAAGGCTCCCTCCACCTCTGGCCTTAGCTGAAACCTCTCCTTCCCCACACATGTTGCCCTTCCTCCACTTCTCTCAAATCTCGTTACCCTACCTCCCATGTTCCCAAGGACCACTGTCTTTCTCAGCTCCCACCTTTGACAGAGTCTCCCAGTTCCACCTTAGGCAAAAGCATGATGCTCCTGGAAACTGAATGTGAACCAGCTTTCTATGGCTGCTGAACCAAATCACTACAAACGATGCAACTTAGAACTGAATCACAGTTCTGTGTGTCAGAAGTGCCCAAGTTGCTGGACTCAGCTGGGTACTCTGTTCAGCATCTCATAGGGAAGAGCCACAGGTCCTGGGTTCTCATCTGAAGGCTCTGGAAGCAACAGTCTGCAGTGTCACTCAGACTGCAGAGAGAGCTTGCTCCTTGCTGGTAGTTGAGCAGGTCAGGGGAATCACTGGTTCCTTACCAGCTGCTGGCTGGTGCCCACCTCAGGTTCCACAGACTGCACTCAGTTCTTGGCATGCAATCCCCTCCTTCATCAGAGGTTCTCAAATATCTCAGATGCTCTTCTTCTGCTCTTAAGAGCTCAGGTCATTCATGGGTCCACTTGGAACCAACTCATCTGTAACCTACTCAGATGCAACATAAGGCAGCAGGAATGTGGTCCTGGAAGGAGAGCCATCTCCACACCCTTGGCGGCCCTCATCCACTGGCTTCCTGCCAGGTTCACACATCAGAGACCTGGTCACCACTTCACACTCTTCTTCCCCATCTGGAGTATGGGTGATTTCACAGCACCATCACTGCCAGAGCCTCAGGCCTTGGCTTCCTGGCACCCTCAGAGCTTCCCCTCAGTGTTGCATAATCTTTCAGGGCTGCTGAAAGCCCTGCACTCACTATCTCCTCCCAGGACCTGCAGTCTACCCTGCCCCATCACTTCACCCTCCCAGCCTTCTCCTGAGTATCCGTAAAATCAGGAAAAAATGGGTCTTCGGCACCATATGTTGAGGAGCAGATGTTCAAAAAGAGGCCTAAAAGTGGCTGAGCAAAGCTTTTATTGGGATTGGCAACTCTTGGGCCAGATTCACCAGGTCAGCAGAGTGAGGGCAGGCAGGAGAAGTGACACACAGCCCCAGCTGGGCTGTGACTTTATCTGGGTGGGCAGAGGAAGTCCTTCGGAGATTGGCTGGTGACTCCCATCAATCATCAGGAGATTGCCAGCATCTGATTCCCTTTGCATGCGCGTGGGCTGCCTAATTCTCCACCTGGCTGCCTGGAATCAACCGAACAGTAGCTGTTCAGGGTTCCCCAGATGCCAGAATCTTGAACTCTCTTTCTGCTTTTGTATGCAGTGGTCCCCTCATGCACCCACTCTTGTCCATGATCTGATGCTTCTGTCCCTACACAGACCACTGAGCCCTGTTTGAATCCTGGCACATGCTTCTTAACGACTGGACCCAAGCTCTCAGGGCTGCTTACAGCAAGCACCAGCACTGGTCCCCAGGCGTGAGTGAGGGACCCCAGGCCTCAACCATCTCCTACCCTGCATGGAACCCCAACTTCTTCTGCGCTTCCTTTCTCCCAGAACAAGGGTCAGTGTTCTCCCCATTCTTGTCAAACATCCAGCTCCAGAAATTTCTCCACACTTGCAGCACATAACTTTGTTTTCTAATTTTGGTCCTAATGGCATGATTTAATTACAGGACATTTGTTAACGTTTTGTTAAAACTTGTAAAATGTGTGGTCTAATGTAATTGTGAGTAAAAATGAGAGGCATTCTTAGCTGAATTAGAAGTCTCGGTCCATACATTTTAGAATTATTTATAAATACAGATTTATTTCAATTAATTTATTTCTCCTCTGATAAAGATTTTTTAAGAAATAAAAATAATTACTTAAAGGAGAAAAATGACTAGTCCTGAGTGCATGCATAGAAAGGGCTGTGCATACAAGAGATACCCAAAGTTGCGTTTGATTTACTAATATTCATTTTAGAAAGATAAGAAATCTAGGTGAACTTAAACACAAATTTAAAGTAAAACAAGAGTTTTGAAGATTAAACTGAAAAGTGAAAAATACTTTAGGAAAGTATCAGAAAACATCAAAACCCAAATGAAAAACAGTAGGCCGAAGAGAACATTTGTCTTGCAGGAGTGAGCACAGGCCCAGGCTCAGTGGCCATGGGAGGCTCACTGGATTCGAGGCCCAGGAGTGTCAGGGTCAGTGCTCTGGACACCCAGTGGCGGAGGAGCTGCCTTCTAGGGGATTTTTAATGGCTGCATGCTGTGTGTGATCTCCTCTCTTCAAGAAGCTGAGGTTTCACTTAATAAAGAGGAATACGCACCTGAGCATATTTCACCACAATGAAGTCAGAAAATAAAGTTGTAAACTAGCTTTACCTTGTTTCATCACGGCCCTCCCCTTCTGGAACATCTGAGGAATGAGCGTGTTTCTGGATTCTCACTGCAGGGCTGTGAGCTCACAGGGTTTTATTCACCGTCAAGTTGGGATCCGTCTGGTATTGCAGACATGAAGGATGGTGCCGTCAACTGAAAGGACCAACACGTGATCAATGTATTTACCCGTGCTGGAGAGCAGAGCATGCTGTCCTTGTCAGGTAGGACACAGAAGCAGCAGGGGCAGGTGCAGTTGATGGGGTCACTGCGGGACTTGGCACTGCCAGCGCGGGTGGATTGGGAGCACTGTGCGGTGCGTGGGATACGTGTAAGCAGAAAGCCATCTAACTTTCCAATTGCTCCACCAAATCCCGGGAACAGCTCCCCACAGGCAGGCTCTCTCTTAGGGCCATATGTTCCAGCATCTGCTTCCTCCTCTTCCTGCCTCCAGGGTAAGCAGAATGCGTTCCTTGGGTCAGATGAATGAGTTCCCAAACTTCTCCTCTGCCCTAGTGTTTCACATAGCTGTGGAGACAAAGACACTGGAGAAGCTTGAAAGGCCTGAAGAGATCACTGTCATGTGACCCCAATATTGCTAAGAGGGAGGGCCACATTAGCTGACTTTAAAACAAAGGATGACTTTAGAAGCAAAGTTATGCATTTCCTGCCTATCTAGTAGGAACCAGTGTGCCTCTGATTAAGGTGTTCAGACTAATAAATAGAAAGGGCTTCATGTGGATATATTTTTAAAAATCTTGGAGGAAAAATGGTGGAGGGATTAGGAGAACACACATTGACCTGTTTCTTTCTTCTACTTGTGCTTCATCCCGAGGCAGGCCGCAGCAGTTCTGCTCTGGTTTTCAGAGCGTGGAGCTCATGCTCCTTCCAGCTCAAAGATAGCAACATGCCGAGCTTCAAGTGGAGCCCTGTTGGCTAGATGTCTGGTGTCAGGCTTTTGCTTCCTGTCATTGATACAAAGCCTGAGGGATTCAGACTCTAGGTCCATGCACCCACAGCACAAGGATTCCTGTGGTGTGGCTCTGGAGACGTCGAAGGAGAAGAGACCTCACTCACAGACCCTGGACATGGAGGTGGAATGAAGGACGGTGCTGGCAAACCTGTCTGCCAGGTGCCGGAGCCTCGGTGCCAGATGCTTCCAAATCTCTCCAGTGTTTGCCAGGCTTCCGGCAGCTCTTCTTCCTGCTGCACTTGGCACCGTCCTGTCTCCTGCAGCTCTCGTCCTCCTTGGTCTCCGTACGCCATTCTGAAACAGCCTTTCCCTCTTCCCGGCCTTTGCCTTGTTTTGCCTTGGTGATGTAGCTGCCGGCCTGCATTCTGACTCTTTCTTTCTGCCTCTCTTCAATTGTAGCTTTATTCACAGTTCCACTTCACTCTACTGTGAGCACTTTGAAGTGATCTGTGTAAAATGGGACTTAGTCTTCACCTCCTCCCTTCTACACTGGAGCTGAGCACTCTCCTCCTCTGAGATCAGGATTAATGGTGGCCTCTTCTTGCATCCAGTCATTAAAACAAAAACGTGGGCCTCACCATGGACTCTTCCTCCTCTTTGGCCTCCTTAGAATTGGTTTCTGCACACCTCTGCCTCTGTGCTCTGCAAGCTTCTGGATTCCATTCCTTCCTCTCGAATTTGCTTCTCTTCACTGAGATCAATTCCTCTCCCATTCGGCTTTCTAATCTGACACCTCTGCCTGAAATATCGTCTACACATAGTTATGAACCCTTAAGCACTTTCTCTCTTTCTGCCTTTTTACTGGTGCATCACAGTGGTACATACTGATGGGATTAATGTTTGCATATTTGTACATGCACACAATATAGCAATATAACTTGGCCGATATCCCTCCCCAGCACTTCTCTGTATCCCCTCCTCTCACCTCCTGGGCCCTTTCCTCTACTGATCTCCTTTTGATTTTCAAGAGATCTCTGTCCCCATCTTTTCCTTTTCCTTCTCTAACTTCCAAGTATGAGAGAAAATGTATGATCCTTGACCTTCTGAGTTTGGCTTATTTCATACAATGTAATATTGTCAAATTCCAACCATTTTCCTGCAAATGACACTATTTCATTTTTCTTTGTGGCTGAATAAAACTCCACAGTGTATTTAGACCACATTTTCCACATTCGTCCTTTATTCAACACTAGGCTGGTTCGCTACTTTGACTATTGTACGCTGCAAAAACAATCAAACAGAAAGCAAAGCACTTGCGTAATTTTTGTTACACGAATTTTCTCACATTCATTTTTTGTTGCATCCATGACTTTAGAGTCGAATTTCAGTATCCTTATTTTGATAGGTGTGGGCTCTTTATCTTGTGCCCCTGCCTGGTGTTGACAGTCATCCTTGCTGCAGGAAATGTCATGGAGTTAGCAGATGAAGGAACAAGCACATGTCACCCCATGATCACAGGCCAAGCAGGTGACTCTGGCTCAGAGTCTGTCATTATGCTCCTTGCATTGTCCGCCAGCTAGAATCGTACTCAGGTCTCCCTTGGTCCTGGTCTTCAGTAGTCCTCCCAGCTATAGGACAGGCATACTAGTTTCTTGTGACTTTGGCCTCATGGGGCTGCTCTAAAACTGCAGCTATTTCCATGCGAGGCCCTGAGAGCCCTGAAGAAGGCCCTTAGAGTGGCTGTCACAGAACCTTGGCATCCTCCTCTCAAGAAGTAACCCTGCCTCTCTTCCCACATACTGTTTGTTACAAGAGCATCACTAGGTCCAGCAACCCCAGAGAGGAGGGGATTAAAAGGCCTCAATGAAGATAGGGGATCCCTGGGTAGAGGCTGCGGACACGTCCAGAGACTGACATGAGCTCGTGTTCTGCCTTCATGCTGGCTCCGGTGTGTAGCTCTCACATCCTCCTCCTCTGCTCTTCTTGAATCTACTCTTGGAATGCTGTAAGACAGGTCGATTAGTCCTAGGTTCACTAAGCTTTTCTCAGCCCCCTTTAAGACACAAGGATAAGAGTCACCAAGATAATTTTGAGATTCCAAGGAGCAGATTACTCCACAATAGGACTGACCCATCTAAGTTAGAGCAATCACCGGTGATGGGAACTGAGGTTGTCCCCCTACACAGGAGCAATCATCTCATGATGGGGACAGAATGGCCCCTTGAGGGCCTGCCAGCATGACCTTCAAGACAGTTGACAAGACAGTTGGTTGAGACAGTGATCAACCAGCCACTGTGTGGTCAAGACTGCCTGACTATGCGAACTGCCTGCTCTGCCCACTTCCATTCCTTCCCTGTTGAAACCTGAAGCTCTGGCTGGTGCCCCTGAACACAGGGTGGGGATGCTTGGCCTCCTGCTCTCCCCAGTGTAGATATGTTGAACAGATTCCTTCTGCCCATAACCATTACTTTTCTTTTTGATGTGGGGTGAGATTCTGGGCCTGGTGTGCTGAACTCCTAGAAGTTAGGCCCCTCTGGCCTGTGACTCTAGTGAGTGTCAGAATGAATGTGAAAGCATCACTAGGGATTATAGATGTGAAAGGGAAGACTTGGACAGTACAAAGGACCTATTTCAGTGACTAAAGGACGTAAGAAGAACAACTTGAGGAGGTGCAGCTCGTTTGGAGGTTCATGGTTTCGGAGGTCTCAGGCCATTGACGGTCAACTCCATTCCTGGGGCCTGAGCTGCTGCAACATCATGGCAGAAGTGTGCGGTGGAAGAAAGCAGCTGGGGACAGGGCACCAGGAAGCCAAGAGAGCAAGCTTTCATGGAAAGATCATTAACTCTAATGTAGTAGGTTTTTAGGGAGAGACACTAGATCTGCCCCACCCTCTTCCCTGAGCATCCACTCTCAGTACATGACTTGCACTGTGTGGTGGCCTTACCGTAAGTCCAGGCTCCTTCCTGGGTCACTGGTTGTGTTGCTTTTGCAGAATCCTAGAGCCCAGGTATTCCAAGATTAAAATTCCTCTTCCAAGGGCCAACTTCTATTGTCAGCTTTATCTGCACCTCTCTGCTTTGTGAAGTTGAACCTCCTGGGCCAAATACATCCTAACCATCTCCTGCTGTGCCTGACTCCAAATCCTTTCTGAAAGTCTCACCTCTTCTCTTGAATGGTCCTTCCTTCCCCTGCATTAGTGGTCACTTCCTCTTGGAGGTTCTATGATCTTGTTCAGTCTGTCTGTCACCTTCTTCTCTCCTGTGGAAGGTGTGATCATCAGTTTCTGGAGTGTAAACTGATTTACCTGGATTCTGATCCTTTAAACAGGTTTATGTGCCAGCAGTGATAAAAAAAATGTATCAAATATAAAATAAAATTTTAAGGACAGAGGTGAATAAAGGAAAGGAGAGGAGAGTCATGGCTCAGTAGTAACACAGGTTTAATCAGGAAAAACCTGCAAAGTAGGGCCCAAAGGAGTCTGGGAGTCACTTGCTCCCAGCCTCAGGTGGATTCAGAAGGAATAGATGCAGAGGGGGTCAAGGTTTTCTGGTTTAAACAGAAGTTTCTGTAGAGTGTGATTTTTCTGATAAGGGTGACCCCAAGTCAATAGAGGCCCAAGTCGGTAGATTTTATAACAGTGAGTAGGGGGTTTGCTGACTGGCTCACTGGCCAATTTCTGGTAATTTTTCATATCTATCAGAAAAAATACTAAAATGTAATCTAACTTCAGTACTTGGCTTCATTTCTGCTTATAAAATAAAATGATTTTCAAAAATTTTAGACAAAAAGGAAACAAAGTATTATACATAATCACTTATTTAGTGACTTATGATTATAGTACAGAATATAAATGGCATCAGTGGCTTCCAGGGCGAAAAGTGAAGTTGTGAAGAGGGGAGTGTTGGGTAGGAAGTGTTAGCGAATGCTGTGAGCTATGGTGCCTCTGCTGGGGGGGTTAATTTGCCAGGAGCAGGTGGGCAGAGGGAAAGAACAATGAAGGAGAGACATCAGATCTATGCAAGGAAAAACAAGCCAGAAGCTCTTCAAAACAGGCCAGCATTTGGAAATGAGATCCAGAAGCCTAACCCTCTCAAGCTGCAGGGAACCATTTTCCCTTGAGGGAATTGTTACTGAAAATCCTGGCAACTTCAGCAAAAACAGATAAATATCAGTAAAGTGGGGTCTGGAGGTCCTAGCTAAAGCTAATTCTCACCCCTCAAGAGGCACTACTGATGTGGGAGTTTTGAGATGAGGCTGGATTCTCTGTTTCCGCTGCTGAGTGGAGTGGGCTGGCTGCAGATCCCAGCAGCTGTAAAAAGGTAGAGACCCACTGATATAAAACAAATAACTAGTTACGATTGACCGAACCAAAATGGCTGCAAATAAAAACTTTGAGTTGGGCTGACTGTGGTAAATGGATAGAAATACCGGAGACAAAATAATGTGGTAATGAGTTAAGGTCATTGTGACCATTTCTGCGAAGCAGTCCATCCCTCCAGAGGCCCCTGCAAGTTGCCAGTTTCAGATATGGATAGTTTATCTCCCCACCTAGCCTGCCCAGCTAACTTGCCAGGTGCTGCTTGAAATATTACTGAAGCTCGTTGTTTGCATTTCTTCAAAAAAGACCCCTTTTGTAAGCCTACCAAAATTTCTGTGGTTTCCACCTTTAGAAACAGCCTGCTTGAGTCACTTGCTGCTGCTGCTCTCCCAACTTTACTATGGAGCAGTAGCCCTGGAGCACCAGCCTGTTTCTTCTTTGTCCCCAAAATAAGCTTTTTACCTTTTCTATTCTGGTCTCTGGAGGTCTCACTATGTGTCTCTCACCAGACTCCATAACACAGCCAAAAGAGCCCATTTCTTGTGTTTGCCGCTATTCCCAGTTAAAACTGGGAATTTGGGCTGGCTGCAGGTGTCTGCGGCTGAAATAGTGTTAGCAGCTCCCAGCTAGGAGCTGGGTTTCTCCCCGCTGCTGTTGAGCGGTGCACTGCAGCTCTTGGTGTGGAAGCACACCTGGGGAATTAGGCGCCAATCTTCTGGTTCTCTTGTCACAAATTTGAAGAATAAAATCCACGGACAACCATGAAAGGGAGGAGTAAAAGGAGTAGGGTTTCTTTAAGGAAGCAGAGCGGAGACTCCACAAGGCAGAAGGGTACCTGGAAGCAGGATGCCATCTTAGTGTACTAGGCCTGGGTTTATTTATATTGGTTTGGGTGTGAGCCTTGATTAAGATTCACATAAAGCAGGCATTGAGTAAAACACCAACATCATTGGTTACACTCTGTGTAAACAGGCATTGAAACTGAGCACCAACATCATGGGTTATACTCTGTGTAAAACAGGCATTGAAACTGAGCACCAACATCATGGGTTAAACTCTGTGTGAAAC